>MAPW01000162.1:0-66058 GCA_001689995.1 Tilletia indica
CACTCACCGTTGTACTTACATACACACATCTCCAAGTACGGCATTCGACTGGCATTTCTCCCTTTCCAGCCCATCTTCCTCCCGCAAGCATCTATTCATGGTTCACACGCGGGCGTCCAGGTCGAGTGTCCCTCCGTTGTGCATCGCCGTTTCTCATTCCGCTCCGTGGCTCCGTGTGTTCCAGCAGCAGTCGCCCGCTTCTCAGGCTCAACATCCATCGAGATACCTTCACTTACACTCTTTCCTTCCCTTCAGATCACCATTAACTTGGTCGATAACCACAGTCCCGCTCAGCCTACCTCCCCGTTACACCTGAATGATGCTTGCTCTTCGTTCGCAGGACTCTCACAATCTCCGCTGCTCTTTCTTGATTCTTCATTTCCCTTCTCTTCCCTTCACAGTCAGTCATCTCGCGATCTCTTCTCACATGGATCATCCCCTTCCCCCCCCCCCCCCCACCTCTCTTTCAGCCTCTTCAGACTCATCGACCACACCTCCCTCTCCAGATCCTGCGTCCTCTGAGATCGACGTCCGTGGCAGCAAGAAGGCCATCGCTATCTTCGTCCCCCATCCTCCACCAGAAGGCATACCGCAAGGTCCAGCAGCGGTGAGTATCCATTGCGAGGTCCTGGTGTGCAGTGAAGAAGCGTCATGGGGCGGATCGAAGACGCTCGTAAGCTTTGCCAAGTACTGATCATCATCGGTCCTCTCCCGCAGACTGACCCGCGAGCTCGAGAAGAAGTCTTTTACCGCCACGTCAATCGTCATCTCCGTCGGTCAGCCGCGTCAAGCAGCCCGCCCCCGCTTCCGCACCCTCATCGCCGTCCGACAGGCCATCCTAGGACATACTGGAGAGGAAGAGTTGGACCAGTTGCAAGCGGACGTGAGGGGAAAGATGTTGCTCGTTTCACACTTCCTCAGTCTTCCTTCGTCTTTGCAGCATCGGATTGTTGATCTGACGTCTCTTCCCTTCTACCTGTAGACTTCCACATCGATCGATATGATCATATTCATACCTTCCTCTCCATTCAAGGAGGTGACGAGAGGTGTGAGTGCAGAGCCTTCGCTGTCGTGCGTTTCCCGTGTAGCACATCCTGATCCCTCCTTTCTTCGACATCACCAACAGCTTCAAGATGGTCGCCGAAGGTACTTCAAGCTTTAGCCTCGCCAACATACCACGCCCAACAGCAGGTCATGGTCCCGAGCCTTTCACCCATCACATCATCTCAGACCATCAACTACAACTACAACGAGTATATGCTTCCTACCATAAAGGTCGTCGAAGCTCTTTCCTCTCTCCACCACCTCATCTTCATCCGCCTACGAGCCTCCCGCAGGTCTAACACATTCTCACGCTCTTCTCACGCTCATTATAGCGGAGGACTCGCTCCGCACTCACCACTCTCTCTGCTACCTCAAGAGTCAAGACATCCCTTCCGATGATCCACGTCCGCCACGACGGGACCAGCATTCTACTCAACAACCCCCCGGACTCCGTCGAAGCATCCTCTTGCGGGTCACACTCTTCCCTTGCCTCTTCAGGCATCCGATCATGCTCAGCAGGCGCCTCCTCTACAGCACGCTCCGTCTCACTAGCAACGACGACAGTGAGGTGAGTACTGCACTTCGCACCACACAGTAGTCAAGATCTCCACCACCGACGTCATCAATCATAATCACCACTCATCACAACGCGCCCATCATCATCAGCAGCTCTCTCGTCGGGGATATCCATCTGCTTATAGTGCTCCTCTCATAAGGACTAAGGTCCCCTTTGCCAACGATACTGCCCTGCCGCCCATATGTCATCAACAATGCGGACCTCCCGATCGCCTTACCACGCACCCTCACCCGCACCCACACCCTCACCCTCAAGTTTTGACTTCACATTCCTCATTTCCGCCTCTCTCCGCCTACACGCAAGGCAGCAACAACAATGGTAGCAGAGGCAGTTTCCCTCGCAGGAAAAGCACCAGTCAACCAGGTATGGATCTACATACATGCGCGCTTATTCTCACACGCTCACCCATACATCATCTACACCGTACCTTTTCCAGCCTCCACTGCCAAGAACCGACAGCACTACGTCCGTCCCCACTCCCCAGCACAATCCCCAACCTTTTTTCCACTCCCGCGAAGACTTCCACCTCCGATCCGACAGCAACGATGACACCTCACATCACGTTTGTATGACTGATTGCCCAGCCTCTTCGTTCCCAGCTCGTTTAGCTGACTCGCGACCTCACTTTCACAGAGCTCCACGCACTAATCAGCGCGACCTAACTCCTACCACCTAAATTCCGTCTCAAGAATGTCTACCCCCTCCAACACAACCATCGGCGACGAGGATAACACCTCTACCGCTGATGCAGAGAACCATCACCACACCCACGGTCGTTCTTCAACCTCCACTCTCACCCTCAGATTCGGACCAATTCTCCGAGCAAGCTGTTCATTGACGCGATCCCAGTGGCTTCTTTGAGCGCGGAGCCGGCGCCACCTCCAACCGTGGCGGACAGACGAAGGAAGAGGTTCGCCTCGACGAGGACACACGCAAAGAACTCTACTGGAAGCGTTGAGGTCCTTACTTGGCCAAGCGTCAGTGGGCTACCGTCCGTGAGGACTCCTCGGCCGATGGCGACGCCTGGTCTCACTTCCCGTACGAGCACGCCCGCAGTCGTGCCTTTCGCTGCGGTGACGACGGCCTTACTTGGTAAGTCCTCTTCTCTACCGAACCCACCCGTCCATCCCAACTGAAGTGTCCCCGTCATGTTCAGTCCACTCCCTCAGCCGACAGCTTCCATCCTCGCCCGAAATTTTGTTATTTGTCTACGCAGCATCAGATCGTCGATCTGACCGCTCCCTCTCCTTTTCCTCGTACACTTCTACATCAAACGATATGCAGACTCTTCCCGCATGACCGACAACTCCACACATCAAACTCGTTCCCTACATTCGCCATCCATCTCCTTACAGCAACAACATCAGCATCATCCCCTTCTGCCGCCGGCGCTACCTTCATCGCCTAGTGCAAGCGCCATCTATAGCGATCTCATCCTCCATACTCTCGCCTTCATCACCGTGTACTCTGATCTAACGCGTCCCGCAACCGCCGATGCGACCCTACTATGAGCAACATCCGACGTTCTGCAGGTGCCCTCGTCGCCAAGAACGCGAGCACAGTATCACTCTCCTCGGCAATCTCTCAAGCAGCATCAACAACACCCCCGTCAGCACCGCACAACCTCAACAGGCTCAACCCATCCACCTCCATCCTAGATCTATCATCCCTCCGCTCATGGTTTGCCTGCAACTTCCGCTTCCTCGCCCTCCCAGACAAAGTCCTCTTCCACCTCACATCCACGAATCACGCAACATGGGCAGGATTCAGCATTCGCTTCGGACTCTTCCAATACATCAACAACCGACATCCTTAGCGCAGGCGCACATCATCGTCGTCTCTTCCTTCTCGTTCGAAGGACTCTACATGCTTTCCTCGCTCCCTCTTGCACGGTTCAACGTGAGTGTGTCCTTCTCCACGCCTTCATATTTCGATGCTAACCTATCTACACGTCTTCATTCTCCTTCGACCAGCGATTCACTCCCTTCGACCCCGTATCCAAGCGTATCACTGCCGAAATACAGAAGGATGGTGTTCAGTATACGGCCGTAAAGAGAAGCTCTGCACTCCCCCCGCTCTCGCACACGTCCTCAGAATACTGGCACTCTCGCTCGCCCGTCCTTCTCATCTGAAGTCGTACCCAGCATGCAGATGCTCACAAAGGTCAGTGCCGCAAAATGCTTGGACATCTCTCCGTGAACAGAGTATGGACTGACCGTTGTCCTAAAATGTATGCGCATATGTTCCGCAGTTCGAGTTCAAGTCCAGCAGGCTCAAAGGCGTGGTCTTCCACTCCCGACTACCCTTGCTTGCTGCAACGGCTCCACCCAGCTCTGGTAATACCAGACAGGCACCGTCTATGGCAGACTCGAAGAGCACGATGGTCCAGTGCGCGGTCTCGACTTCCACCGGACACAACCTCTCCTTGTCTCTGGTGGACGATTGGCGACATCATCGTGCCTCTCACTGTCCCCGTCAGCGCTCCGATCACAGGCTCGATCACTCTCAGCGGTGGCGTGACTGGCATTTCTGCCACGGCAACTCTTCTAGTTGGCTCGGTCACGGCTACTGTCCCCGCTCTCTCGACGTTGTTTCCAGCCGTCGCCGATGCTCTTGACACCTGTCTCTTGGGAGTAGGCATCACGGGTTCCAGTGGGCTTGGCGTCCCGGCATCACTTCCAATTGCCACGGTCTCCGCTTCTGTCCCGTGAGTGATAGCTTTCATCTCCACCCGGGCCCGATATTTGACTGACATATCTGCTCCTTTCCTGATTTGAATCGATTAGTCTTGGTACCATCACGGACATCCTGCCTACCTCGGTCCTACCCTCAATCAGCGTTCCCGGCGGCATTCTGCCCACTTCCGGTCTCCCTGGTCTCACCGATATCTTGCCCGGCACTGGTCTCCCTGACCGCACCGACATTATACTCACGACCTCACTGGCCTTCCCTCGGTTGTCTCCCTGGCGGCGTGCTCCCAACCACCGGACTTCCCGAGGTCACTTACTTTCCCCAGTATAACGTGAGTACGCGCTTTCTCACGCGCTCAAACCTTCCTTCTAACCTCTCTTTACGTCTCCATCTTCGTTCTACCAGAATTCTCGCTCACACATCACATGCTGCCTCATATTATCCTTCCACATCTTTCTGTATTGGTAGTCATTGTTGATCTTGTTGATAATTGCAATCTTCCGTACTGAGTCTGACTTCTTCGCTTGAATTGCTTTCTTTGGGCGACCGCGAGTCCGCGATCGTCTCAAGTATTTCCAGGGGAAACTATGGGGACCATATGGCCTAAAGAATGAGCATACAGCCCGCAATAAGAGCCCCATAGGTGCTCCCAGGCTCCTACTCTATCCCAGCAAGCTGCTGGGCTGAAAAAAAATACCAAACAGAAAGACAAGGATGAAGGAAACAGGACGAGCAAGGCTTTCAAGATCTGAGTGAGGGAGTCTCCGAGACCTCCAGCAGCTTAATTCCAAGTCAGAAACGTCCTCTGACCGGGATGACCTAGAGTGCAGACAGAGAATTTCAGGGTTTGAGGTAGTCGCCGCACGGTGTTGCGAGTGGTAAAATTCCTCGCGACATGGTGTTGCAGCCTTCGCGACACCGTGTTGCTGACTCGCGACACGGTGTTGCAAGCCTCAGCTCCCTCTTACCCATGCTTACTTTGCGGTCAGCAAATCATGGCTTCGAGGGAGTATGGCTTTATGGCTTAAGGCTTAAGGCTCCATTTTACATACGCACCCACCGGGGAGAAGAATTTTGTATGGCTTTTGGAGGGGTTATGGCTTCTGAGGCTATGGGTTAGGAGGGAGTCTACTGTAGATACAATCAAAAGAGAAAACAAGAGGCTCGACTCTCGCGCAATTCGGTGCAAATTCTTCTGCGGGTAATGGCCATTAAAAAGGCTGGGTAATAGCTTTGTCCTCCAAAAGGGCAAGCCGGCCACGATATCGTATATCTCACACGACTGCATGTTCCCATCACGCCCAACCGCTTCCAGAAACCGCTACTCGGGCACCGGATCACCAACGAATTGGCTCCGAGGTCCCGAACAACAACGAGCGACCGAGAGGAGAGGAAGGGCAAAAGGAAATTGAGCTGCATTGGTGCCTTGAGGGCCTTGAGCTTCGTGTGGTGCGCGTGCGTGTGTGCGAACCAAAACTTGCTGTATGCTCGATATTGAGTGTCCGAGCTCCGAAAGGCAATGCATCACTGGCCATGAATGAGTCACTACGTCGACTTTCATGCTCCTCATGAACGAATGTTGACCCGATGAGCTTGTTGCTCGGTGTAGGTGACGACCGAGGCTTGGTGGATCGGCTGAACTTGACGTGGTGGTCGGGTGTGAGGACAGACGCGAAACTCGAGTCTCCTGATGCTGCTGCTGTCGCCGCCGGCTATGCCGATCGCGGCCCGACAAATCCCGAACCACATTTGCCGTCGATCTCGATGCCATTTTGACTTGGTGCCGAATGCCGATGCTCCCACCAATTGTGTACGCCCTACCAAGGGCAGTACCCCGCACAGTGCCCAGGAGTATCGGACGCTTATATCTCGCCCTTCCCATGCCATGCCATGCTCTCAGCTCGGGCTACAGCCCATGCTGTCCCGTGCCTGAGTGTGGACCGACTGTGTCTCCTACTGCGCCAACCGCAGATGCACTCCCCAGACCTATCCCACATTCCCACCTGTACCTTCCAGCCCGTCCATTCCATCCTGCTTCCAGCCATCACATCCTGCTCCCACCCATCTCCGACTCCTAGACCAAACCAAACTCAGCCAAACCAAAAACCAATCCTCCTCATTCGAACGTCTGGCCAATGCCGGACAGCAATGAGGAAGGTGTTGCTGTTGCTGTTCGTTGATGGTATCGTGATGGTACCGAGCAGTGTGATGCGGGACGCGGATGCAGACTTGAAGTCTGAAGACGGTGCAGCGACACCGTGTGTGCCATAAATAGGGATTGGGTCTCGCAGAGCAGCTGCTTCGCTGTCTGCTGCAGGTCTGATGCCTGATGGTGCCTGATGCAACGTCGAACCTGGGGCGAGAGGTTGTCCTGAGGTGCGAGTGGTGCCCGATGGTGGTGGTGTGGAGGATGATGTGGCGTAGCTGTGTTCTGTGATCTTGCGCTTCGAGTCGAGACTCCTAGTGGGTCCACGCTACCGCACACCAATCGATCGGTGGCATTGGTCGAGACCTATACGCCACGAACCTACGCAAACTGTTACTCCACTGATTCACCTTCACCATCCCAATCCTCGATCTGCCCATATGCTGCAGGCTCGCTGCTCATGCCACTATTGCACCTTATTGCTTCGCAACTGCGTTAGCCAGGCGAGCCAGCCTTGCTATGCTAGGCCTGTGTGCACTTCGGCGCCGAAGTTGCGCTTGGTGGGACCGACGACCCAGTCGTCCTCCGCGCGTGGTCGTACGGCTCTGACTGGTGCGCGAAGTCGTGTGTCCGAACTGCTGAGACACTTGTATTGCCGCGATGCTGCTGCTGCTGTGGCTGGCGAGACGCCCTGTGCCACTCGCCGTGCTTGCTGTGTCCAATGATCGTTCTTGCCTCGCCAACAGTTCGATGACCGAAGCCTGTCGTGCTGGCGTCGCACGCGCACGTATGACGCATATGTCGCGCTTGTCGAGGCGAGGAGGGTGGTTTGTACAGATCTTGTGTGGGCGGAGGCGCGACGGAGAACCTTTGGCCGGAGATGTGACCTGCTGGTTGCTTGCCTTGTCCACGCCAGATGCATGAAGCCCGAATGGGCTGCTCTACTGAGCGTTGAGCGCCGAACGCCTTGCTTTCTGTGCCGCCCGTATGCCACCAAAGAACCTGACCGTTGCATGCACCACTAGCAGCATGATTGCATCGCATCCTCCGCGCCCACACGCGCGAGGAGCTGCCCCGACCGCTGACGATCCCGAGGCCGAGGGAGGAGAGAAAGGGAGGAATGGTCACCGTGACCTGCGTCGTGCACGTTCCTTGCCCGAATGGCTCATGCTCGTGCGACGCTGCTGTTGGGCTCGCTCTGATTTGAACGTGATGGTGGTGGTTCGGGCTTCCGAATGAGCTCGATTGAGTGCGAAGTCGTCGCAACCGTCCACACACCCAACAGCACAAGACTTCAGAGTCCGAATACTCTGAGAGTCTGTCTTCCTTCAGCGGGCAACCGCCGCGCTGCCTCTCCTGTCCCTCATTGTGTCCACCGACCACCAAACCAAAACCAATCCTCCCCTCTGCCCTTAGCCGTCCTATACCCGCAGTAAGCGCCGCTGTGGCGAGCGCCACATGCTGGAAAGGGGACCATTCTGGGAGAGAGGTGCTTGTCGCTCGAGTTGTGAGTTTGTGACTCGTAGCGCTCGCAGAGGAGAAAGGTAAGGCAAGATGGTCAGCGTACATCCTACTGAACAGTGGTGCGTTGCAGATACGCACCGGTAGGAGATGTCCCCATCCTGCCAAGCGGGTACAAGCCGAAGCTTGCAGGCAGGGTGTGGGGACAGTGTTCCGGTCATCAACCGGACACGGTATGACTATTGAACCCGCTACGCCGCTCGCGTGCTGTTCGCCATCCCGGCACGGCGCGAAGCTGAGAGTGGTGGTGGTGACTGTCATGGAAGAAGATGCTGCGCCACTGGAAATCGATCCATTGTTGGTTCGCAGATCGTGTTCGTCCCGCAGATGAGATTCGTCTGCACGTTGGCTCCGCCCAGAAGGCTTCGCCAGACACCACATATCCAACCCACTCCGCTGTCATCGCCGCTGTAGGGTCTCTACACGCTGCCCATGCAGCTGTGCACCCTTGGACGCTTCTGCTCTCGCAGATGTCCATGATTAACATAGCCCCAGGGGCACTTGGCCGTGACTCGTGAGAGTGACCTTTTGAACTTCGGACGGTGAACCTCATCGTCCGTTCGACGTCGGCGGGATGTTTGCCGATCCGCCTCAACGTTAACGCCAGATTGAGTAGACCCGTCGACCCACTCATCCTCGGCGCCCGGATCTGCATCAGCACTGTCTGTATTGGTTTGGACCAATAATGAGAAAGAAGAAGAAAGAGAAGTCAAGTGTATGTTGGATGATTCGGTAGTGGAAGTTAAGTACAACAGCGAGAGAGAAGAGAGGTGATGAAGAGGCTGTTGCTATGCGGAGGTATGGGAAAAAGGAGGAAGTCGGATATAAGAAAGGAGATAAGGAATTAGGAAGATAAGATATGGGAAGAAGAGCCACGTGGTATGCCATACCAGCACATCCCCTCACTTTGAAAACGACTGTCCCGAGTCGTTGTGGAAAGGATGAAAAGGGTAGGTATGAAAGGTGCGGGATAGAGGACGAGGACGATAGTGAGGATAGAGCGGAGCGGTGAGAACGTAGTGGTGAGCGATCAGTGGAAGAAGTCGTGGCGAGCGTGTGAAACTTGGAAACCGGCCATCAAAACATCGCTTCGGAAGTTGCGGAGGGAGTGCGATGATCAGGCCTCAGGGACGAGCTGTTCCGGGGTCCTCACCGACTCGAGCCAGATCACGTTGGCGTAGATCGTATCGATCTCTGAGTCAGAACCGACCTTACCGCGGCGAAATGTCCTTGACGGAGACGTATTTGACGTTGGAGCCGATGTTGTCTCCATCTTGACGGACTTGCAGCAGTAGCCGACCTTCATGGTGAAGTTAAAGGTCTCCTTGTCCCTTGACGATATCATCGAAGCGATGCTGGGATCACTTGCAGGGATTCATCTGGAAGGCGACAATGAGCGCGCGGACACCAAGAGTTGAGGGCGAGGAGGGCGTGCTGACGAGGCTGGCCTTCCTTGGAGATACCAGGCTCGACCGGAAGCGTCTACGACGGTGACGTTGTACTTGGGAGGCTCGGCTGCCAGAGGGCAATATCGATGGTGACACCACGCTCACGCTCAACCTTGAGCAGGTAGAGAACCCATGCGTGCCCTTGCCCAACGCAGCAGCCTCCGACTCGAACCTCTCAACGGTACGCTGGCCGAGTCCGTCTTGGATGCGCGTGACGATGAGACCGACGAACATCCTCAGGTCTGCGGGTGGAACGCGTTGAGGATCCGAAGAACGTTTAGACCGGCGATGGAACCAGCATCCTGGGTTGCCGATCGCTGAGAGACGTTGAAGCAAGCGGCACAGGTACGGCGGCGTCCTCAATGAGGCACTCTCCTGCGCGCATATCCTCCTTGCCGTCATCGACATGTATTGGAACATGGATGCTGAGGGAATGATGCGCAGCGGAGGTATCGTAGCCTTGCGTGAACTACAGCTCGTTGTGATTGATGAGCTTGACACGAGCAGGAATGGATGAGCCGCTGATCGACGGAAGCTGATGTTGGGCCGTGGGCGGGACGTAGGCGATGTCGACGTTATCGTACTCGTAGCGAGGCAAGGGAGTGAACTCGATGTGCGCACGACCGTTGAAGCAGTCGCGGGAGAGCTACTCGACACGGATAAGGTGTGATCGGTTATGACGAACTTGACAACCTCAAGTGAAACGTGCTCGCGACGGAGGGAGTTGCCTCGACCTCGACGTCGGTGGTGCTCCCAATGTTGAGAATGAGGTGGTGGGAGTGGGTGATTGTATGCCGACGGAGGATACCGCAGTGAACTGAGAACGTGCTGGTGCTGGGACCGGTGTGTTCAAGCTTGATGCGACTCCAAGCCATACAGGCGTTTTCGACGTCAGTGAATGCTTCAAGCAGCATCCGGAGCAACGCGACGGTGGATGATGATGTTGGGTCGATGGGGACATCGTCGGGTACGGGCGATTAGGAGGGGATGTCCTTGAGCACTTGGTGAGGTAAGGTGTCGAACTTCACTGGGGTGGACTAGGCAGGATGGAACTCTTCTTGGAGTCGTTCGAGGTGAGAAGGGATGAGTCCTCAGCGCCAGTGGAAGCAGCCGAAGGATGTGAATGGGAGAGTGTGGGGACGCGGACACCGAAGGTACCACCGAGAGCTGCTGGGAGACTGAGGGACCAACGGACGGTGGAGAAGAGTCGTATGGGGCGGAGGGATAAATCTAACTCGACGCGCCGAGGAAGTTGCAGTGCGCAGAGCTGCGGGAGAAAGATAGACCGACCGGGAGATGATGGAGAAGTGGATGACGACCTAGACAAGGTCGTGAGGGTACGCCACCGACTGATGCTGAACCTGAGAAGCGAACGACTGCTGCTGGGAGACTCGGAGGCCAAGGAGCAACATGATGGACAGCGGTGCAAAGCGGAGGGATAATCTCAACCTCGACGCTCGATCCCGGTGAATCCTGAGACTGGAGGGCGAGCGAGCGGATGATGGCCGGGTGGAGAGACATTGGAATGGACAACTGAGTAGAGAAGCTGCTGAATCCGTTTGGAGGATGCTGCTGGAAGAAGGAGTTGGAGGCCGTAGAAAGCCGAGTCGGGCTGCTGGGAGCCGAGTTGAGCTGTTGGAAGCCGAAGGAAGACTACTGGGAGTCTGGTCAGCTGCTGGGAGCTGGCGGGAGCTGCTGGAAGCTCGAGTGTGGCTGCTGGGAGCCGGAGGGTGACTGCTGGGAGTCGATGGTGGCTGTTGGAAGCGCGCCGGCGTGAGTGTCTCGCCTGCGTCGTTCGCTCAGCGAGAGTAAATCACTCTCATCACCATGTATTGGTTTGGACCAATAATGAGAAAGAAGAAGAAAGAGAAGTCAAGTGTATGTTGGATGATTCGGTAGTGGAAGTTAAGGGCGTGTCCTGCAGCAGCTTTGCTTTGAAATTTCCCATATTAAATTTTAAAGCACGCTTTGGTTTTGGCAGTGCAAAGCAAACCGCCGAAATCCTGTCCTGCTGCTTTGCTTTGCTTTGGATTTCCAAGGCAAATTGTGGTTTCAAAGCAGAAAAACCAAAGCGAGGTCCGAGGGTCGCTCTGAGTTTGTGCTTTGAAATTTCAGCCACGTGGGAGCGGAGATTGAACTCAACAGCTCACCACCTCCTCTCTACCAACTCTCTCACCTGCTCTTTGTACGCTCGCTCTCATCCTCATCTGTCTCTTGCGCCCCTCTACTCGACTCCTTTCCTTTACTACTCTACCTTTACTTTCCTCCGACATGTCTACAGATTCCAGCGCAATCCCGAACGCTGCAGGAGCTTCTGCAGCCCCCGAACCTGCTCCTATCGCCCCTGGCACCCCTTCCCAGCCCAAGGCTACTCCCAAGACCCCTGCGAAATCCAAAGCATCTGATTCGACTGAGAAGAAGAGCAAGTGTGTGTGGACTTTGGAAGAGGAACTAGCTATGCTAGACGTTCTCGAAGAAGCTCATAAGAAAGGAAAGTCAGGAGACAACGGCTGGAAGGTGAGTAGATCGCGCTTTCAGGCTTTCAGCTTGTAGCAATGTTCGATCTGATAGCTGACTTGTACCCTTCTTTCCTCCAGCCTGTCACATGGGTTGCAGTAGCTGCTAAGATTGCAGCTTTGGACAGGCCGGAGTCTGTCAAGCTGGGTCCTGAGAAGGGAGACAAGGAATGCAAGAATCATTTTCGTAATGTGAGATCAGAGTCAGAGACCAGAGTTCGGAAACGAGATGCGTGGCTCGCTCTGAGAGTCTGAAGAGCTGACTAGATCCACTTCAATCAAACAGTACATGAACACCTGCTGGAAGGAGCTCAAGCAGCTGTTTTCGTTGTCTGGTTTTGGCTGGGATGCCGAGAAGGGCATGGTCACGGCTGAGAAAGAGGCGTGGGATACGCTTGACACTCAGGTCAGTCTAATGAAAACGCTTGGCTAGGGGCTAGGGCAGAGGAGCAGTAGGCATGCATGAGTGCAGTAGGTGCACCGTGCTGCCGCACTGCGGCCTGCGTGCATGGGATGAAGGCTGAAGGTTCTGATTGCAATTGACAATTGGTTTCTATTTTCATACTCAGGCGCTCAAGTCACTGAAGAAGTGGAAGCGCAAGACTGCCCCTTGGTACGACAGAGTCGACGTCTTCTTCTCGACTAGTACCGCCAAGGGCAGCTACGCGCGGGACTTCGGTTCAAAGAAGTCCTCGTCCTCCAAGCGTGGCGAGGATGAGGACGAGGACGAGGGGGAATCAAGCAGCGAAGATGAAGATGATAGTGAGGAGGATGAGGATGAAGACGAGAAGGCGGACTTGAAAGGGAAAGGAAAGGTTAGTAGCAAGGTCAGAGCATTGATCTCTTTGACCTTCACATGGTTGCTGAACGGATATTGCCTTGCAGAAACGGAGGGCGGGCAAACGTGGGACAGAGAGTAAACGTCCTCGTCTGTCTGCCTCCTCCAAGGCTCTCACGTCTATTGCAGACGGTATAAATCAATTTCACAGTTCTTCCAATCCCTTGGTAGACGCCGCCATCGACGTGTTTGTGGCCGAGGACGCAGCTGAGTTCAGCGATAATGAGAAGGCTGCAATTGTGGATGGGTTTGCGAAGCAGCCGGATCGAGCGTCGGCCTATACTCGTCTCCAGAAACTTCGCCCAACTCGACGAGCCTACCTTCGACGCATTCTCAACAGCAACCTGCAACAAGACGACGATGACGATGCATGAGCATCGCCTTTCTCTTCCCTCATCTTCGACTTCCATCTTCCGTTCGATTCTCTTCTCCTTTCTGAACTTTCTCTCTCTACTATGCCACCATGCTTCCACATTCTATCTATGCATATAATCTCAAACAACCATGCCCCATGCACATCATAAGAATCCATAATGTCTGTGAAGTCCAAGCACTGAAGTAGAAGTTGTATTGCCTAGTGATTCTGTTGCGTCTGCTTTGCCTGCTTGTAGGCCTGCCAGTCTCTGAACATCTTCTTTGCAATCCTATCTCGATACTTCTTGGCCGTGTCCCCTTCCTTTGGATCTGCCGCTGCGATGTCCAACTCTTCCTCCATCGGGACCTCTTCGACCGCTGCCGGGATGTCGTTGGGGTTGTGTCGTCGCAGAAAGTTGTGCACGACTGCGAGCGCCGGGAACAAAGCTGCTTGCACCTTGGTCTCGTACTCAATCCCAGTCTTAAGAACCTTGAATCGAGCTTGCATTACTCCAAATGTACGCTCCACAACAGACCGTGCACCAGCATGGCGCCTGTTGTAGAGTTCTTTGTAGTCCTGGGGTCTGTTGATGGAAAATTGATTCAGATAGGAAAGCCAGAGGAATGGATCGGGTCTGGTGCTACTCACACCTCAGTGCCCTTGCCCCACTCCTTAAGATGGTACCTGACGCCACGATAAGGCACCAGCAACGGTGCACTGAACCCAAACCCTGCATCAGCGAGAAGCTTCTTATTCTCCGGTAACCCCCATCCGGCACTCCGAGCCTCATTGAAGAGCCTCGAGTCCGCCGCAGATCCTTCCCATCCTGCCAGAATGTATATAAACTCCATCTCAAAATTGACCGCTGCCAGAATGTTGAAAGCGAGGGCACCCTTCCTCGTCCGAAAGCGCGGCTTCTCCTTTGCCTCGGGAAAAGCTGGCATGAAACTTCCATCGATTGCACCCACCACGCGTTTGAACGCGCGGGCAATACCGGGGTCCGACGCGATCCTTTCTGGGATAGGCGCGTCCTTCTTCGGCATCACCACCCACTGGTTGTACACCTGTGGGTCGACCAGAAGCCAAAGAACCTGAACAAAGCACCTATATTGCAGCAGTATATCAGTCACCTGCTCCCCTAGTGTGCTTAAGAAAAACTTGTGGTTACTCACTTAGAGATTGTATTGGGGCTTCTGCCAAACGTGTCCGCAGCCAGGCGCGTAGTCGCCGCCCAACGAACCGTGTACAAAAAGATGCCCAGCTTTTCCCTCGCAGTAATGTATTTAGACCCCGTGAGGCCCGCACGACACAGGACGCGCTCCAGCGCACGAAAGGCGCCCGGGCTCATGCCCAACATGTCTGCCGATCTGTCATCTACCTTCAGCCACCGTGCCATCTTGGCCGCGCCGACACCAGCTTCCGCATGTCGTTCTTGCTTATCGAAAAAGGGTGAAATATATATTGCCGCGGCCGCCGCCCCCAGCGCACTGACGAAACGCGCCGTGGTAGAGGAACGGCGCTTGGGCGGCATGTCTGTGTATTCTCTAGCATGCGAAAATAAAAAGGAGAAAGGCAGCATCAGTGATCCGATATCAGAGGGAAGGGAAATAAAGGGTAAACATAGCATTAGACAACCAGCAGATGACCCGAGCAAGGTAACAGAAGGGTCAGCGATGAGCGAGCCCCTCAGACCAGGCAGCAACAAGGCATAGAAAGCTACCTTACGTCTACTTGGAGACCAGGTTCTTAAGTCTATAACTTCCACTGTCTACATAGCTGAGCCTCTTAAGCCCAGCGAAGGATCTGGGCGCTGGGCGCGAGCACGAAGGGAAATCCGGAGCACTACTTACAACAGCTAAGGTTGACTGCGAGCAGGTTGAAGATGAGATGGACGAGGACGTTGGCAAGAGGTGCGCGAGGTGATGAGGTGGTCACCGTTTTCTTCTTCCACGTGTTTTTTTCTCGCAGCCGGATCCGCTCAAAACATGCCTTGTTTGTCCTGCTGCAGTGCTGTGCTCTGGGTTCTGAGGCGCAAAGCAAGCCAAAGCACAGCAAGGACAAAATAGTGTCTGTTTCGCTAGTTGGCACTTGAAACTCAAAGCAAAGCAATTTTCTGCAGGACACGCCCTAAGTACAACAGCGAGAGAGAAGAGAGGTGATGAAGAGGCTGTTGCTATGCGGAGGTATGGGAAAAAGGAGGAAGTCGGATATAAGAAAGGAGATAAGGAATTAGGAAGATAATGTGAGAAATGGTGACCAAGGTGGAGGTGGAGGGCAGCTTGCCCACTGTATCTCCCTTCCCGTACTTCTCTTCTGTGCTGTCTCCTGCAATACAAGAGATCAATATTCCACAGGTTATGAGCTCAAGACTCTAGGAGCTAGCCCAAGATGAACAACGATCAAGACGACCGCCGAGACGAGAAGCGCGTATGCTTGCTCGACGGCGAGAACTGGACCAAGTGGGAGTTCCAGATTGAGGAGACCCTCAGAGGCAAGAAGACCTGGAAGGCAGTCGACCCCGGAACCGCACCAGCCGCGAACGCCAGCCAGGAGAAGAAGGATGAGTGGGAAGACATGTGCGACTTGGCGTTCTCCGTCATGTCTCTCAACTGCAGCGCATCCATCCAAGGCGAGGTCGCCAACAAGAACAAAGAGCGCAAAGCCAACGGCGAAAAACGAATGTCGCCAAAGGAGCTCTTCGAGTATCTCCGCTCCGAATACGCATCGACGTCGCTGCAAGCCAGGCTCGGCATCAAACGTAGGCTGGCGTCTGCCCTCAAGGAGCCCCAGCCCATCATGCGGGACCACATCGCGAAGGTCGGCGGATTCTACACTCAGCTCGCCGAGATCGGTTTCCCCGTGCAAGAAGACGAGAGGTGCATCAACCTCCTCGACAGCCTCCCCGACGCATACCAGCACTTCGTCAGGAACAGCCTGAAGATTACGACTTGGAGCGAGCTGAGGATCGCCATCCTCGAGGAAGAGGCCCTCATCAAGCGTTTCGAAGAGAAGAATGCGCCAGCAAGGAACGAGACAGCCTTCGTGGTCGGATCCTCGACTGGAGAAAGCACCTACAGTAACAGCAGCAACCAGCGGCGAGGCGCGCCAGGTGGATACCGCGCCAGCTTCCGCGGTCGCGGCGGGAGGGGAGGATACTCTCGGTTTGGCAGCTCCGGACCGTTCCAGGGCAACTGCCACATCTGCAAACAGCCAGGCCACCAGAAGTACGAGTGCCCTCACAAAGACGCCTTCGAGGCATTCCAGCAAGGTCTAGGCGACAACGCTCCTCGGGAACGAGCAGCAATGATTCAAGAAGCGCGCGTCAGTGCTGTCGCCCCTGCCGAAGAACAAGGCGACATCGGTGACTTCGGTTTCGGTTGGGCCTGCTCAGTCGGCTCCGCCCAGCTCGGTCCCAAGTACTTCATCCTGGACACAGCAAGTTCCAGGCACATCGTCGCAAATGCCGATCAGCTCGACGATTACAGACCAGCATCCCCTGGAACGGGAATCGAATGCGCAAACGGCGGAATGATGACTGTGAAGGGGTATGGAACGCTCAAGGTCATCACCAACGAGGGCACAACCCTCACCATGCTCGACGTTGCCCACTGCCCCTCGACTATCGGTAATCTCATTGGAGGCAAGCGTTTGACCAACAGCGGCTGCAAGATTACTTTCGACGACAGCTCAGCCACGGTCATCAATGCCAAAAGCGGCAAGCTCGTCATGAAGGCGGACGTGCGAGGCGGGAGCTGGGTAGTTCAACTTCACACCATACAAGACATTGCAGCAATCGTAGGCGACGAACCTAAGGTCGATCCCGTCACAGTTCACGCGCACAACGCCCTCGCCCACGTAAACAAGAAGGTACTCCAAGCTGCCGCCGCGTCTGGACTCGTCCCCGGTCTCCCCAAGATGCTCGGAGAGCTCGGTTTCTGCTCAGCTTGCGCGCAAGGTAAGCTGGCCAGTACGCCCCACCCCCGGTTATGCCCGCATGAGCGAGCCTCTCGAGCAATGGAGCTGATTCATGCCGATGTCTTTGGTCCCGAACGCATGAAGGATATCGCAGCGCTGAATGGACACCGGTACGGACTTGTGCTCGTTGACGACTTCTCCAAGCATGTTTGGGTCAAGCTACTTCACCTCAAGTCCGACGCGGTCAAGGCCCTCAAGGACTTCCACCTTGCGGCGGCCACCAGACTTCCAGATTTGCCCATCAGCCGTGTACGAACAGACGGAGCGTTGGAATTCAAACGTGCGGATTTGATTCAGTTTTGGTTGGACCATGGAGTGACGCATGAATGTACGGCGCGCTACAATCCACAAAGCAACGGCGTTGCGGAGAGAAACATCAGGACCCTCACGGAGATGACGAGAACCATGCTCATCGCGGCGAAGCTGCCTACATTCTTTTGGCCGGCAGCAGTCGAGACCGCAGCACGAGTGAAGAACCGAGTCACCGCGTCGGGACTCAGGGACGGGAAGACGCCGTACGAGATGCTTTATGGCCGACCCGCAGCGAAGGAGAAATTCAGACCGTTCGGATGCGTTGCTTGGGCGAAAAAGGCGAGCACAGAGCGCTCAGGCAAGTTCGACGCGAAGGCCAGAGCATGCGTCTACCTCGGGCCCGCGTTCAGAGGATCGTCTAGGTTATGGGATCCTGAGAAAGGAAGAGAGATCATCGAGCACTCGGTGATATTTGATGAGTACGGAGACGCCAGCAAGCTCCTGCAACCAACGTTGTCACCCACACAAGAACCATCAGAGGACGCACTACCTCCGGGCGGCACCGCCACATCGCGCCGCCCGCAACAAGAACAAGTACCGCCCATTCTTCAGAACGCCATGCGCCAGGCGCTGGAGTCGAACGCGGTGCCGGGAGAGGTGGCGAGCACGGCGCAGACTATCGCAGCAGGCAGGTCAGTCTCCGCCCAGGCACTGAGCGAGCTCACGACAACACTCCAAGCACGAGCAGCACGAGGATCAAGGGGTCAAGGAGGTGGTAGAGATAGAAGGTTGGAGATGGCAAGGGAACAGACGACAGAGGGAGCAGGACAGGCTGGAGAGAGGACGGAGAGAGCAGGACAAGTTGGAGAGAGTCAGAGGACAGAGGGAGCAGGACAGGTTGGAGAGAAGAGGACAGAGGGAGCTAGAGAGCTTGGAGAGAGGAGGACAGAGGGAGCCAGAGAGGTCGAGGAAGGTACAAGGAGAGGTCAGCAGGAGTCAGAGGGAGACAGAGCCGGCCCCGATGGAGGCGAGCGCAGGAGTGGAAGGATTGCGGGAGCGGAACCGGAGTACGGGTTGCTGCCGGGAGCCCGCAAGCGTAAGGAGCCTGGTGATGCATGCTTTGCGGTGTTGGACCCGGAGGATGCCGCGTACGATGATCCGAAGACGATTACTGAAGCTCTCTCTCGCCCAGACAGAGAAGCATGGCTCGAGGCCATGCACGTCGAAGTCAGGTCGCACATCAAGAGAGGGACTTGGAGGGTAGTCAAGCGGTACGGCAAAGCAAATCTCATCAGTTCGAAGTGGGTTCTTCGATTGAAGAAGAATGCGGATGGAAGCATCCAAAAGTACAAGGCGCGGCTTGTAGCCCGCGGCTTCACGCAGGTCGAAGGAGTCGATTTTGATGAGACGTTCGCACCCACATCACGACTTCAGAACATGCGACTTCTCTTTGCGGTCGCGGCCACACTAGGCCTGGACGTACACCAGATCGACTACGAAACCGCGTACCTAAACGCGAAACTGCAGAACGAGATCTTCATGCTGCCACCCGAAGGCATGGACTTACTCGGCCATGACTTCCTACCTGACGATGCACTGGAACTCATGCTGGCTCTATATGGTCTCAAGCAATCGGGCCACGAATGGCATCGAGTACTCCGCGAGGCCCTCAAGACGTTGGAGTTCGAGCAGTGCAAGATCGACCCGACCATGTTCGTAAGGGAAGGAGACAACCCAGCAATCCTCCTGGTGTACGTGGACGACATTCTCGTTGCGGCGCCCAGAGGCGGCGGGATCGAAGGAGTCAAGAAGGAACTTCTCGAGCTCTTCAAAGGCACGGACCTGGGACCCGCTCATCACTGCCTCGGAATCAGGATCAGCCGTGATTGGGAAGAAGGAACGATTACACTGGACCAAGAGCGGTACACGGAGGAGGTACTCGCGCGTTTTGGGATGTCGGACTGCAACCCGGCCAAGACGCCCATGGACTCAAAAGGAAGTCTGCGAAAGGCAATCGACGGCGAAGCCAGGGCGGACATCAGGCTGTATCAAGCCATCGTTGGGTGCCTCGCTTATCTCGCGCAAGGAACGAGACCAGACCTTGCTTACGCGGTAAGCACGCTCGGCAAATTCAGCTCCGACCCATCATCCACCCACCTGATCGCAGCAAAACGAGTTCTCCGGTACCTACGCAAAACAAGCGGAGCGAAGTTGACATTCGGTGGGCGGAAGGATGAGGAGCTGCAGATGGAAGGCTTCGTGGACTCAGACTGGGCGGCGGATCGCGACGACCGACGTTCCACGTCCGGCTTCGTTTTTACAATTGGGGGAGGAGCAGTGTCTTGGGGTTCGAGAAAGCAGGGCGCGGTTGCTTTGTCCACGGCAGAAGCGGAGTACATTGCGGCAGGGGTTGCGGGGCGCGAGGCGATGCTGCTTAGCGGTGCCCTCAAGGCTGCAGGACAAGACATCGGCACGGTCACCGTCCACTGCGACAATCAGGCAGCCATTCAGCTGGTTAAGAATCCGGGCTCACATCACGATCGCAGTAAACACATCGACATCGCGCATCATTGGATTCGGGACAAGACACAGGAAGGCGCTTTTGCTTTCCAGTACATCCCCACGGACTTGAACCCAGCCGACGCATTCACCAAGCCTCTCGGCCAAATCAAGCATCAGCAGCACGCACAGGCGATTGGGATGGCACTAGCGTTGGGACTTTGGGAAAACGAGGGGGCCAGCTCAGAGGGAGATGGAAGCAGCGAGCGGCGCTGAGAGGGAGTGTGAGAAATGGTGACCAAGGTGGAGGTGGAGGGCAGCTTGCCCACTGTATCTCCCTTCCCGTACTTCTCTTCTGTGCTGTCTCCTGCAATACAAGAGATCAATATTCCACAGATAAGATATGGGAAGAAGAGCCACGTGGTATGCCATACCAGCACACTGTCTTTCGACATGCCCCTGTGCGATCCGTACTGGTGTCAACGGTGATTACCGGCCCGCTGCCCACACCAATCTCGTTGGTACCAGCGAGACTGTCCGTCTCGCTTCCTTACCAACCCATCCAGCGACAACGGTGGTCCTCTTACCGCCATCGGTCGCCAGGTCCCGAGGCAGGTACTCTGCGTCGGTTGCCCGAGGGAGTGACGGTGGCGATCCTCTACTCCGTCCCGGACTGAAAACAACTTGAGGACCATGGCAGACGCGTACCAGCCGCGCTGCCAAACCAATCTACGACCTTTCGAGTCGTGTGCCTCTGCTGATCTTGTTCTTGTCAGTGAGGACTTCCGATTCTCGTGCGCCTACGCGCGCATCGAGCGCAATGCTAAGCACGGTGCTTTCTTGATGTTGAAGTACGGCTCGGTATGCATCGCCGAAGGTGCTTGCCGGACTCGGCCTTTGATCTGTGTCGCTTGATGTCCGAAAGCCTCCTCCGCCTTGAAGTTGAGGTCCGCCTATGTGCTGATACCTCGCGCGTCGTTCGTGCTTGGACTTATGCTGTCCCGCGAAGCACCACGACCGCAAACAGGTCTCGCCCCGTCTGAGGAGAGCTTGATCCGCGCTCCATCGTTCGTGACTCGAAGGCGAGAGCCAGGGGATGCTGGAGTGCTAGAACCGTGAGGCGCGCTGTCGCCTCTGTGCTCTGCCTTGTTCCACTCCATCAGTGCATCCTCCGACATGATCGATGATCTCCGACCTTGCGCGCGCGCCCAGACGCATCACTGGGCCGCCGTCGGTAGAATCTTGAGCTGCCGAGCGCTGTAGGCTACCGAAAACTGCCGGTGCCTTGATCGCCGCTCGTGCATCTTGACCGTGGGGTCCGTTTGAGCGACCCGACCTTGCCCTACCGCCATAACTGCGAGTCCCGGAGTCTTGCTGCCTGCTGGAACCGAATAACCGATTGCCAGCAGAGGACTCGACTTGCTGCTTCCGGCGCGAGGGTAGGTCCACCGCGCGGCCCTCACCAATGAGGTGCCGCATCCACACGTAGTGGGCTCCGTCCTTCTCTCCTTGCTGAGTGCCTTGTCCGTCGTATGCTAGGCCGACGCGATGCTTGCCGTCCCTCCACAATAACGAAGAGTGCCGACTTGCGCCGAGGTAGACCAGATCTGCGCGGGGAAAGGCACGGAAGGAGAGGACGTTTCTTGACGAAGGTCGTTTCTTGACGAGTAGCTCTTGAGCTTGAGCTCTGGGAGCTCAGTGTAGAGCTCTTGGACTCATAACCAGTTGGATATCTCCGCTGAACGGGGGAGAACGGAAGCCAAACAGACTGCAGACAAGAGAGTTCCGACGTCAAAGGAGAGTGTAGATTGTACTTAGAGAGACTGAAGTACAGCGGAATGCGATGTGGTAGAACAGAGAAGAGTGAAGCTGACGAGGGAAGAAGAGGTGCTCGACAGACTATGAGACCACGGAAGAAGACTGCTCCGCAGTGAGGAGACTCCTGATTTCCAACTAGTTGACAACGACTCCATGCTGACCGAAACTACTGTCAGCACGGTCGCACGGTCCAAACGTAAACGGCGATGATTCCGATGAATGTCATGAGCGCTATGTCACTCACTGCCTAAAAATGACGGTAAGGCGCGAATAATGGAGGGGCCGGACGCGGCGACGAGCTGCGAATGTGTAACTACAGGCTGACGCTTTGATTAGTGCCGCTCCACGCCGGCCGCGCATCTTTCGAGGGGGATGGTTGACTACCACTGACTACTCTACATATGCTGTTGTCGCGCTGCGATACGCGGTCCGAGCTCTAGCCTGTCCAGATGTCAAGAGTCAAGTGTCAGCTACTTGATTCCAACCCATAGTATATCGTCGATGACTACCCATCCATTTGTTCGCAGCGGACAGGAGGACGGTCCTCACCCTCACTCTGACATGACCGCAGGAATCCCAGCAACCTCCTGATGCATCGTATAAAAGCTGACCGTTCCACCCCGCTGACTCCAGATCTTTTCAACACAACCCATCCCACATCCACCTCTATCACCTTTTCACCCCAATCCCATCTTCATTCGCAGCTCGTGTTATCCGATTCGATGGCCTCTCATCATCCCAAGCTCTTCACCAAGAAGGATTTACCTATCCTAATCCCTGACTTCCATCGTTGGATGGCCAGGGAACATCCGGAATTCGTCGTCAGAAAGGAAGCCCTTTTCTCGCAGGATCAAGTCAAGACTTTCGACGAAAACGACGGTTCGCAGTGGCGTAAGGTCACGTACTCCGAGTTTGCAAAGCTAGTCGATGCTGCAGCATTCCTCCTCGGAGAGGGCGACTTTGCCGGATGGCCCCTGAGGACTGCCAAGGACCCAGCTGATTTGAAGCCTCCCAAGGTCGCAGCATTCTTTGGAACAGACACGGCTTCGGTCGTGACGTTGGAAGGCTTCATCAAGCGCGGCATCGCGGTGAGTTACCTTCGCATTCCATTGACTTCCGCGCTTCGGCACTGACGCCTGTTCGACTACAGACCCTCACTGTCTCTCCGAGGAACACGCCGGATGTTCTCATTACAATGCTGGTCGATCAAGAAATCGAGCACCTGACGTACGCGCCACAGTATGCTCAGCTCGCGGCCGCAGTCGCCGCAAGGCTAGCTCAGCAACACCCCTCCCGAAAACTTGCGCTCGCAGAGCTTCCCACTTTCGAGAGGCTCAGCGATTACGATGTCAAACTCCCTTCCCATACGACATGGACACCCGCACCGAGTTTGTCAAACCTGTGCTCTACGTGCACACGTCCGGGTCATCAGGAACCATGCCGACGATATGCCCGTATTCGCACGAAGTCCTACTGAAAATGGTGCTCTCTATCCAGTACGAAGGCTGGATTGGGAAGTCAATGTACTGTGGCGCCCCGATGTTCCACGTAAGTGCCTGCTGTGCGAAGGCGCGTTGTCTTTCTATGTGGCGAGCTGAACGCCGTCCACCGCATTTCGCTTCTGATTTCAGGTCATGGCGCACTTCTTCAGCGTCCTATATGCAGGCACATCACTCCGAACTACCATCACTCCACCTCTTGGACCACCAATGGTTGGATCCCAGCTCGCAACCTTCATTGCCAAGTCGAAGGCGATGGTGGTATCATCGTGCCACAGCAGATCGACAGCATGTTGGATGTCCCCGAGGGCCTGGAAGTGCTGCAGTCGCTCGATCACATGATCTTCGGCGGCGCCGCGCTCAGACGATCGACCAAGGAGAAGATGAATGAAGCAAAAGTCAACTACATCTCTGGTTACGGCTTATCCGAGGTCACAGCTATTGGTATGTCGAATGTGTTCATACGACCGGCAGCGCTCGATGGCGAGTGGCTTCACCCCTTGGACACCGTCAAGCTGGAGTTCGAGCCTTACAGCGAGGCTTCCGACGATATGCCGGCGCTGTATACTCTCATCGCGAGGCATGGCTATCTTCCATGTGCCGTAACTAACATCGAGGGCGGCTATGACACCGGCGACCTGGTGGAACGGCATCCTGACTACCCTGAATGGTTCAAGGTCTACGGTCGGAAGAGTTCCTTTGTGAGTGTCTTTCCCCTGGATGAGAAGGTGTCACAGGTCTGCATCTAACTCTAGCATTTACTTTCAGGTGGTCCTTGCCAATGGAGAGAACGCCCCCGTTCCGCCCATCGAGGACGCCGTTTCAGCGCACGAGTCGGTTGAGTCCGCGCTCCTTTTCGGCAAAGGCCAGACTCAAGTCGGCCTCCTGGTCGAGCTCAAAGCACGGTACACAGTCCAGCCTGGTGACCATGCGGCCGCGGAAGCGGCTCGCAACGAGATCTGGCCAATCATTGAAAAAGTCAACAAGACCCTGCCGGACTTCGCCCAGCTCTTCAAGAATATGATCATCTTCACTACGCCAGACCGGCCCGTGCCTAGGGCGGACAAGGGCACTCCCAAGCGTCAAGTGGCCCTCAATATCTACGATACTGACATCGAAGCCCTTTACGCATCCGTCACCGCTGGTAAGGACTCCGCTATCCACCTGGAGTCTATTGAAGCACCGGCTTTGCTCGACCTGGTCAAGAGCATCATTGTCACCATCTACGGCAAGGAGATTCCCATCAACGCGGACACTTCTCTCACTCTCGATCTTGGGCAAGACTCGCTCCGTGCAACCATGACGAGATCTTCGATAGTTTCCTCTCTTCGTGCTGCTGCCAAGGCCGGCACGATTCCTCAACTCTCAGCCTTCGATCCCGATGTCCTGCCTCCAAATCTCACGTATCGGTATTCGACGCCAGCTGATCTAGCCGTGAGTAAACGTTATGGAATGCACGAAGCCGACCATAGCGCTGACACGGTGCCTTGTTCACTTTGCTTTAGAATTTCTTGCACGACACTATCATCGGAAACAGCAAAAGCGCAGGCGACGTGAATGCTTCTCAGACGGCTTTGATGAAGCAGCTCATCGAGAAGTACAGCCAGCAACTCATCGCGTCCCGGCGCAATCCAGAAACTGACACGTCGAGCAAGGCAGACCAGTCGACTCAGCCTGGCCTCCTCAACCGTCTCTTTGGACGCAGCAGCCTGGATACTCAAACACACGTCGTACTCCTGACTGGTAGCACTGGAGCTTTCGGGACCACTATTCTGGAGCTACTCGTTCAGAGCCCCCGTGTCAAGAAGGTCATTTGCTTGATCCGCTCGACCAACCCTGATCGATCCGCTCTGCTCGCTCGTCAAGCTCAGTCATTCTCTAGCAGAGACCTCGACACAGCTCCTGCGCACTCCTCAAAGGTGGATTACCTGCACGGCTCCCCTACCGATCCGAAGTTGGTCATTCCTGAGGTGAGAATCGGATCTGACTGCCCGGTCCATGTTCTTGCTTGTTTGGTGTCAGTGCGCTGAAGCGGACCTTATTACTTCATGCGCCATCTCCAGGAGGTGACGAGCATCATTCACGGGGCCTGGTCGGTCAACTTCAATCTCTCCCTCGCCGACTTCACCCCTGAGATTGAAGGTACGGTTCGACTGCTTCAGCACTGCCAAAAGACCGGGCGCGCCTGGTTTTCGCAAGTTCAGTCGGCACCCTCATGGCAGCGCCGGCAGATGCTGGTAAACAGACGTCTACTCCTGGTCTCCGACTGATTGATGAAGACGAAGACATATCGCTGGAATGGACATCGATGGGCTACGGGGTGAGTGAGACTATTGTGCACTAATTTGCGTCTAGATTGCGAGTGCTGACCATCATCTTTTGGGCAACGATCACAGAGAAGCAAGTCTGTGGTTGAGAAAATCATCACCAAGGCGGTTCACGAAGGTGGCGTCAAGGCAATTTCCATTCGGTGTGGCCAAAGTAAGTTCTGATTTCTGCGGGACGAGGCATCATAGTGTCGAAGATCCTGATCACTGATTTTTCTTCGGCTGTCATAGTCATCGGCGATGCTCGCACTGGTGCTTGGAACGAAGCCGAATGGGCACCCACCATCTTCCGGTCCGCCGAAGCCCTAGGCGCGCTTCCAGACAACCTGGGCGTCGTGGACTGGATCACAGTTAACGATGCGATGAAGGTTCTTGTCGCTGCTGCAGTCGAACCCGACGTGGAGAGCATGACCCCCGCCTCGCGCACCAACGTCGTCAATCTGGCCAACCCTCGGCGAATCTCGTGGGCCCAGGTCGTCGAGGCCTTCCGAACACATCTGCCCGCTGGCATCAAGGTCCTGACCAACAAAGAGTGGCTGGCCCGTCTCGAAGAAGCAACCCGGGAGCTCAGCAACTCGGATGATCCAAAGGCGTACATGGCACGTATTCCTGCCGTCAACTTATTCAACACGTACGAGGGCATGATGTCTGCTACGCACCAGACGCTCCCGGAGGTGAAGGGGGCCAAGACTTTGACGAAGGGCGAGATCGAATCGGCACCGGTCGTCGATGGAGACCTGGCAGGACGCTTCGTACGCTTCTGGCAGAAGTCGTCCGCAGCTTCTTCCTGATCTCTCAATACCTCAACACCTCAACACTTTTCTCGTTTCGGCCTTCTTTGACTACTTCCCTCGGCCCTTCTCTAATCGCCCCTTTTCTGCCTCTTCCGGCAACCTTAAGGATCCTATACACGCCAGCAAGTCTCAATCGTCTCTCGAGCGCCGTATCTCTCATCTATTATCGAATGTCCCTTCTCCTGCGACCGTTGGATGCTCTTCAAAGTGTTGATGTTTGTATATATCTACGATGCCAAATTCTACGATACTTCATAATATCTATCATGCTTGCGCTCATGTGTTTCAACCTGCGGGAAGCATCATGGCAGCAGGTACAAAACTTCTGCAACAGTGAGCAGAAGACGTCGTCTGGAGGTATCTACTCTTCAGTCCTTCCGCCGAATGAGGTTGTGCAGCATATCAAAGCTATTCCCATCCGGCTGCAGATCGATCCACTTGCCCTTCTCCGCTTTGAGTCCCGACGACGAAGAATCGCCCCATGCTCCCGCGCTCGCGGTTGTCAGCGTCGAACTGGCATGCACAGCGCGCAAGAAACCGTAGTCCGACGAGATACCGACGATTCGAATGGGAGTGGGCGGTTCGGTATCGGCTAGCGTTGCCAGTTGATCTCTGTGTGGGGGAGAACGTGAACAGGGTGAGTCAAGTTAAAGTATCGAAAGCAGGGCAAGGGATCTCTTGAGTGACTCACGAGTGGAGCCAGGCCTTTCGGTAGGCTTCCAAGAAGGGTTGGAAGCTACCTGCTTGCTCGAAGACACTCCATAGTCGGCCAAAGGTAGCCAGTACTCCACCCCGAAGTCTTCTTGACTCAGGATGGGTAGGATGGGATCCTTCCGATCGGCGGAGGTACTGTTGGCCGCCAAAATGAGATCCGAGACCGAGGTCGTAGGTCGACGGTTGAGAACATTCACACCGCAACCTGTACAAGGGTAGGAGGACCACAAGATCAGAATAGTCAGGACCCAATTCCGGCCTCCAAATGGAACCTCATAATGGAAAGAGAACTTCCAACTCACCAACGACAAGCAAGAACTCGTTATCCACAAACTGACTGTTGACCAAGATACCCCCCAACTTGGCATATCGCTTCCACCTTGCACAAACGTCCCCTTCCTCTCTCCCAGCCCCATTTCCCGCATCGATTCCTCCAGCCCTTCAACACCATCCTGAACCTCAGCATATAAATCATTAGGCCACTTAATCCGAACCTTCTCTCCAACCTCCTCCCGAATGCCTGCCGAATCTCATCCGAAGTACCCTCTGGCAATACAACTCCGCTTCGGAGCGCAAGAACCACGGCGAGCCCGGCGAGGTACTGGACGAAGACAATCTGTGGGGCGGCGGCGGCAGGTAGACGAAGGACGAGGGAGAACTGGAAACAGCCCAGAGGTGAGATCCAGGCGTTCTTGCCCCGACCTCGACCTGAGACTTGATGAGTTGCAATGCTAGTGAAGCCAGTAGGCAAGGTGCGGAGTAGTCTGAAGTTCCTGTTTGCCGAAAGAAAAGTGGATCAGCTAACCAAATAGGTTCAAGGCCAAGCGGCCCGCTTCCAAAAAGGGTCAGAACTCACTTATCGAGCATCGTCTGTGTACTTGTCACGACCTGACCGTACATCACATCATCGCCCAACCGGCTGGACCCCATACCCCAGCGTACAGGACCCGCGTTAATCCGAGCCAATAGAGATGACTCGTCCAACGAAGCTGAGCGTTCCCGTCCGTTCTGAAGGGCAGTGAGGTAGGCATACGTGTCGAAATGCGGAGCCAATTTCCTCATGCGATCCCGTCTTGATGCGTCGGGGATTCCGTCTGGCATGACGACGATGTACTTGGGGACCGCGTGGAGATCAGGTTCAGCATCCACCCCATCTGTTGCTGGTGTTCCTGTTGCGTCTGGGATGTATGCATCGTAGGATGCTTGTAAACTCGCATGCCATAGTGCCTCAGCACCCTTTGCGCTCCCATCGTGGTCTTCTCTGAAGACGCCGCCGTTGGAAAGGACGTGAAAGGTATCGTTGCCGTCGACGATGGTAAAGTCAGGTTGTGGTAGTGACCCGTCGGCGAGCAAAGCTGCAACCGAGGATAGATGCTTGACCGGGCCCTTCGCCGAGCTTGAGGAGACTGAGGAGCGTTGCAGCCTCGCAAGCAACTGATGTGGGTCTGTCGAGGCGAGGAGAAGCGGCGTGAGTCGCGGTGGATCTGTGATCGACGGAGTTGCTTCTTGTGGTTCCGAGGATGACAGAGGTTTTACAGACACTGGTCGATCCCCATTGGAGCTTTGAGGAAGGTCAACTTGAAGGCCGAGCAAGGCTAATTGCCGGCCAAAGACAGCTAAACGGGTCGTCTCCGCGCGCTCAAGGTCAGAAATGATTGGAACGTCAACGGAAGACGATAAATCTCGCTGTTGTCGTCGTTGAGCGCTTTCGAAGTACATGGACATGGTCGACATGGGAAACTCTGGGTGTGAGCCGTAGAGAAGGGCTTTGCCTGAGCCGACCTGACAGAGTACGGCTGCCGCTTGACCTGCAAATTTTGGTTTCTGAGAAGAGGCGGGCGTTTCGAGGATGGGATCGGAGTGAGAGTACCGAGCGATGACTTGGACTCCTTTCGAGGTGTACGAGTCGGCCTGTAGGAAGGCTCCACCGCCATTGTATTGACACTTGTAGGATTGGAGACCGTAATTGACCTCGCTATTCTGGCTGAGCTCGAGGTCGATGAGACGTGCTCCTGCATCAGACTCGTACACGAAGCCAGGGTAGACCGTACCTACGCATTCGCCAGGGAAGAATTGGAATGCAGGCCGATCTCCAATGACCTCCATTGGCGTGCCCGGTTCGAAGACGCATCGAGAAGACGAGTAATAGGCGCCTGCACAAATCCCCAGAAATGCGCCGCCTGAACGGACATACTTGGCAATCTGGTCATCGGCGCGACGGGATTCGAGTATGCTGAGGGCTGGATGTCGGAAGGACTCCTTGAGCGAGGCGAGGTAAGGGAGATCGCGTCCGCCGGGTAGGACGAAGAGGGCGGTGGAATTTTGCCATGGTTCGAGGGCGAGGGTGCGAGCGTGTGCTGTCTGGATGTCGTATGCTGGCAGGAGCCGACGCAAGGATCGGAGGGTGTGCTGGAGCGCTGAGTTGGACACCCCTGGCCCATCGTACACAAGGATGTTGGTGGCCATCCTTCCCTTTGGATTGCTCATCATGCTGGTCAGACAAAAACAGAAGAGGGAGAAGCACAACAAGGTCATCGTCATGCACAAGCCACGCAGAAGAAGGTGATGGGAAGATCTCCTTACCCGCTCATAGCCGCTCCTCCTCATCATCCTTCCCTCCTCTCGGCCATCTCATCTTCCATGCAAACCATCACCCCAGCGCCAGCAGAGACGATGACAGACAGCTTCAGCACAGACAGCTTCGATGCTGAACTCGCCCAGCTCGCGGCGCAGCATCAGCTCAGCTCCACAGCCCATCAGACCATCGCACACCTCCTTGACAGCAGAGACCCACTCGCCTCTCTCAGACAAGAGTACATCCTTCCCAGCTCAAAAGGTCTTCAGGCAGCCCTCCGTCGCAAGGCACAAAACACCGATAACGGAAATGGAATCAGCAAAGATTCGGAAGATCCCGAAGATGCACTCTACCTCTGCGGAAACTCATTAGGCCCACAACCTCGTCGCGCACGCGAACTCGTCCAGCGCGAACTCGACGTCTGGGCCTCCGTTGGCGTACTCGGCCACTTCGACCACCCACACCAGGAGCCATGGGTACGAGCCGACGAGAAAGTCACCCGCATCATGGCTGACATCGTCGGTGCCAAACCTTCAGAGGTGGCCACGATGGGCACCCTCACCGGCAATCTGCATAATCTACTCGCGACATTCTATCGTCCTTCTTCGGCGTCGCCCCTGCCTCGCGATGGGTCCGTCAAGCGGAATGAAAGTGGTGGCGGCAAGAAACGGCATAAGATCGTGTACGAATGGAAGGCTTTCCCCTCCGATCAGTACGCTCTGCAGTCTGTGGTCCGCTTGCACGGCTTAGATCCTGAAACGTCCCTGTTCGCCCTCCGACCTCGCACGGGAGAAGATCTCCTCCGCACAGAAGATATCATCTCCCACCTTCACACCCTCGCCGACGAAGGCGAGACAGCCATGCTCATGCTCTCCGGCATTCAGTACTACACAGGCCAATTCTTCGACATGAAACTCATCACTCAGACCGCCCGAGGATTGGGCATCGTCGTAGGCTGGGATCTTGCGCATGCATTTGCCAACGTTCCCTTGGCATTGCATGATTGGGACGTCGACTTCGCAGCGTGGTGCACGTACAAGTACGGCAGTTCAGGACCGGGCGGCATAGCCGGCCTCTTCGTACACGAGCGATGGACAAAGGGTGTCTCTGCTGAGGACTTGCCAAGGTGAGTTGTTCGCACCTTCCGCGTCACTTTGTCCTCAATTTCCACTCACATAAGCTATCCGCACTCGTCTTTTCAGACCGGCTGGCTGGTTCGGACACAACCGCGCCACCCGCTTCGCAATGCCACCCAAGTTCGACCCCATGGACGGCGCAGCAGGCTTCATCACCTCCAATCCTTCCGCCCTCGACCTCATCGTCCTCCAAGGCTCCCTCGAAACCCTCGCCCGTGCACCCCAACTCGATCCCAAACTTAACCAAAATGTACCAGAGGACGCATTCACCCAGGCTCATGCAGATCGCATCAATGCCCAGCAAGAAGGCGCGGTAGGACAAGGTCTGATCATGCCTGTCCTCCGAGCCAAATCACTCCAGTTGACCGCCTATCTGGCCCACCTCCTTCTCCTGCCTGACTTCCTACCGCCGGATTGCTCGGCACGGCTCGTAACTCCTCGGGACCCACAACAGCGCGGATCCCAACTGTGCGTTCGGATCGTGGATCACAGTAGTAGTGATACCAACGGAGCGGAAGGAGAAGGACAAAAGGAGGACGACGAAGATAAGGTTCCACCGCCACTTTCGCCTACCTCTCTCCTCGCCCGCGCACACCGACGCGCAGAGAGGAGCACGGTCTCATCGTCGATGTCCGTGCGCCTGATGTGATCCGACTCGCTCCCTTGGCGCAGTACTCGACTTTCACCGAGTGTGGCGTGCGGCCCATGCGCTTAAAGATGCGCTTACTAAGGAGATTGGGAACTCGTCTGCGAAGGCTTGATCAAGCCTTTTCTACTGTACAACGCCCTATCTTTATACTTCCTTTCGACTCCGGACGTACTCCTGCACGCCCCTGCCCAAGTACTCGTAGTTCCCTTTCCACTGCTTCCTTACCTCACGCTCACAGTCAACAGTCAATCAATCAAGGACAATGCTGATTATAACGACTGCAGGAGGAGACCGCTACGTCGAGGCATCCCAAATGCTTCTGCCGATCGCGTGCTGTCCCTGTCTCGAGCCCTTCTTCGACAGACGTTGCTAAAGATGCAACCTGACTACGATCTCTCCCACTTTCCCATTCCCATTCCCGGTCCCGACCCTGCCTTCGCGGATGACATTCATTATTGCAAGTATTCTGTACTTGCTGCCATGATGCTTCCCGCATGTTGCATAGGCGCAAGCATGATAGATATATTATGAAGTATCGTAGAATTTGGCATCGTAGATATGTATGAGCATCCAACGGTCGCAGGAAGGGACAGAGAGATACGGCGCTCGAGAGACGATTGAGACAGTCATACAACGATGAGAGGCTTGTTGGCGTGCATAGGAATACTTGAGGCCAAGAGGCAGAAAAGGGGCGATTAGAGAAGGGCCTAGGGAAGTAGTCAAAGAAGGCCGAAACGAGAACAGTGTTGAGGTGTTGAGGTATTGAGAGATCAGGAAGAAGCTGCGGACGACTTCTGCCAGAAGCGTACGAAGCGTCCTGCCATGTCTCCATCGACGACCAGTGCCGATTCGATCTCGCCCTTCGTCAAAGTCTTGGCCCCCTTCACCTCCGGGAGCGTCTGGTGCGTAGCAGACATCATGCCCTCGTACGTGTTGAATAAGTTGACGGCAGGAATACGTGCCATGTATGCCTTTTGATCATCCGAGTTGCTGAGCTCCCGGGTTGCTTCTTCGAGACGAGCCAGCCACTCTTTGTTGGAAAGGACCTTGATGCCAGCGGGCAGATGTGTTCGGAAGGCCTCGACGACCTGGGCCCACATAATTCGCCGAGGATTGGCCAGATTGACGACGTTGGTGCGGGAGGCGGGGGTCATGCTCTCCACGTCGGGGTCGACTGCCGCAGCGACAAGGACCTTCATTGCGTCGTTAACTGTGATCCAGTCCACGACACCCAGATTTTCTGGAAGCGCGCCTAGGGCTTCGGCGGACCGGAAGATGGTGGGTGCCCATTCGGCTTCGTTCCAAGCACCAGTGCGAGCATCGCCGATGACTGTGATAGTCGAGGAAAGATCAGTTGATCAGGATATTCTACACTGTGATGCCTCGTCCCGCAGAATCAGAACTTACTTTGGCCACACCGAATGGAAATTGCCTTGACGCCTCCTTCGTGAACCGCCTTAGTGATGATTTTCTCAACCACAGACTTGCTTCTCTGTGATCGTTGCCCAAAAGATGATGGTCAGCACTCGCAAGACACAAATTGGTGGACGATGGTATCATTCACCCCGTAGCCGATCGATGTCCATTCCAGCGATACGTCTTCGTCTTCATCAACAAGTCGGAGACCAGGAGTAGACGTCTCTTTACCGGCATCTGCCGGCGCTGCCATGATGGTGCTGACTGAACTGGCGAAGATTAGGCGCGCTCCAGTCTTTTGGCAGTGCTGAAGCAGTCGAACCGTACCTTCGATCTCAGGGGTGAAGTCGACGAGTGAGAGATTGAAGTTGACCGACCAGGCCGCGTGAATGATGCTCGTCACCTCCTAGAAAAGGCAAGTGAAGTGACAAGGTGAGCGTCAGCACACTGACTTTTGACAAGCAAGAACATGGACCGGAAAGTCAGATCCGATTCTCACCTCAGGAATGACCAACTTCGGATCGGTAGGGTTGCCGTGCAGGTAATCCACCTTTGAGGAGTGCGCAGGAGCTGTGTCGAGGTTCCTGCTAGAGAATGACTCAGCTTGGCGAGCGATCAGAGCGGATCGATCAGGGTTGGTCGAGCGGATCAAGCAAATGACCTTCTTGACACGGGGACTCTGAACGAGTAGCTCCAGAATAGTGGTCCCGAAAGCTCCAGTGCTACCAGTCAGGAGTACAACGTGTGCTTGAGCCTCCATGCTGCTGCGTCCAAAGAGACGATTGAGGAGACCAGGCTGAGCCGACTGGCCTGGCTTGCTCGCGATGAGTTGCTGGCTGTACTTCTCGATGAGCTGCTTCATCAAAGCCGTCTGAGAAGCATTCACGTCGCCTGCGCTTTTGCTGTTTCCGATGATAGTGTCGTGCAAGAAATTCTAAAGCGGAGTGAAGACAGATACCGTGTCAGCGTTATGGTCAGCTTCGTGCATGCCAGGGCGTTTACTCACTGCTAGATCGGCTGGCGTCGAATACTGATACGTGAGATTAGCAGGCAGGCCATCGGGATCGAAGGCTGAGAGTTGTGGAATTGCGCCAGACTTGGCAGCAGCACGAAGGGAGGACGCTATCGAAGTTCTCGTCATGGTTGCACGGAGCGAGTCCTGGCCAAGATCAAGAGTGAGAGAAGTGTCCGCGTCGATAGGTGTCTCCTCTCCGTAGATTGCGACAAGGATGCTCTTGACCAGGTCGAGTAAAGCCGGTGCTTCAATAGACTCCAGGTAGATAGCGGAGTCCTTCCCAGCGGTGACCGATGCGTAAAGGGCTTCGATGTCAGAATCGTAGATGTTGAGGGCCACCTGACGCTTGGGAGAGCCCTTGTCCGCCCTAGGCACGGGCCGGTCTGGCGTAGTGAAGATGATCATATTCTTGAAGAGCTGGGCGAAGTCCGGCAGGGTCTTGTTGACTTTTTCAATGATTGGCCAGATATCGTTGCGAGCCGCTTCCGCGGCCGCATGGTCACCAGGCTGGACTGTATACCGTGCTTTGAGCTCGACCAGGAGGCCGACTTGAGTCTGGCCTTTGCCGAAAAGGAGCGCGGTCTCAACCGACTCGTGCGCTGAAACGGCGTCCTCGATGGGCGGAACGGGGGCGTTTTCTCCATTAGCAAGGACAACCTGAAAGTAAATGCTAGAGTCAGATGCAGACCTGCAACACCTTCTAATCTAGGGGAAAGACACTCACAAAGGAACTCTTCCGACCGTAGACCTTGAACCATTCAGGGTAATCAGGATGCCGTTCCACCAGGTCGCCAGTGTCATAGCCATCCTCGATGTTGGTCACAGCACATGGAAGGTAGCCATGTCTCGCGATGAGAGTATACAGCGCCGGCAAATCGTCGGAAGCCTCGCTGTAAGGCTCGAACTCCAGCTTGACGCTATCCAAGGGGTGGAGCCACTCGCCATCGAGCGCTGCCGGTCGTATGAACACATTCGACATCCCTACAGCCGTGACCTCGGATAAGCCGTAACCAGACACGTAGTTGACTTTTGCTTCATCCAGTTTCTCCTTGGTTGATCGTCTGAGCGCGGCGCCACCGAAGGTCATGTGATCGAGCGACTGCAGCACATCTAGGCCCTCAGGGACATCCATCAGGCTGTCGATCTGCTGTGGCACAATGACAGCACTATCCGCCTTCGATTTGGCAAGGAAGGTCGCGAGCTGGGATCCCATCATTGGTGGTCCGAGAGGTGGAGTGATAATAGTTTGGAGTGATGTGCCTGCATATGTGGCGCTACAGAATTGCCCCAATAGCTGAAATCAGAAGAGAAATGCGGTGGATGACGTTCAGCTCGCCGCATAGGATGACAGCGCGCCTTTGCACAGTAGACACTTACGTGGAACAGCGGGCCGCCACAGTACAATGACTTCCCCATCCAGCCTTCGAATCGGATGGCGAGCACCATTTTTAGCAGGATTTCGTGCGAATACGGGCATATCGTCGGCATGGTTCCTGAGGATCCGGACGTGTGCACGTAGAGCACGGGTTTGACAAACTCGGTGCTGGTGTCCATGTCGTATGGGAAGGGAGCCTGCGCGGCGTAGCTGCTGAGCCTTTCGAAAGTGGGAAGCTCTGCGAGCGCAAGTTTTCGCGAGGGGTGTTGCTGAGCTAGCTTTGCGGCGATTGCGACCGCGAGCTGATCATACTGTGGCGCGTACGTCAGGTACTCGATATCTTGATCGACCAGCATTGTAATGAGAACATCCGGCGTGTTTCTCGGAGACACAGCCAGGGTCTGTTGAAGAACAGGCGTCAATGCCGAATACTGAAGTCAATGAAGTGCAAAGGTAACTCACCGCGATGCCGCGCTTGATGAAACCTTCCAATGTCACGACCGAAGCCATTTCCGTTGCAAAGAATGCTGCGACCTTGGGAGGCGTCAAGTCAGCCGGGTCCTTGGCAGTCCTCAGCGGCCATCCGGTAAAGTGGTCCTCTCCGAGGAGGAATGCTGCAGCATCGACGAGCTTTGCAAATTCGGAGGACGTGACCGTACGCCACTGCGAATCATCGTTTTCGTCGAAAGTCTCGACTTGATCCTGTGAGAATCTGGCTTCCTTTCTGACGACGAATTCCGGATGTTCCCTGGCCATCCATGTGTGGAAGTCGGGGAGAAGGATAGGCAAATCCTTCTTGGTGAAGACATTGGAATGTTGAGAGGCCATCTACTCGGAGACACGAGCTGCGAATGAAGATGGGATTGGGGGAGGGGAAAAAGGTGACAGAGGTGGATGTGGATGTGGGATGGGTTGTGTTGAAAGATCTGGAGTCAGCGGGGTGGAACGGTCAGCTTTATGGGTTGCGGCACTTATTAGAATGAGGATGAGGACCGTCCGCCTGTCCGTTGCGAACAAGAACAAGGTGGGACCGGGGTGGGCAGTCATCGGCGATAACTGTCATGGGCCAGCGTGTTGGAATCAAGTAGCTGACACTTGACATCACATCTGACAGGCTAGGGGGCAGGGGCTCGGACCGCGTACCGCAGCGCAACAGCGTAGAGTAGTACATAGTGGTGGTCCCATAGTCCTACCGTCGGAGATGTGGTAGTCGTCGAATAAATCGATTCAGGCGCCCAAGCCCCAGGTACTCAGGTCGGTTTTACCGGTGTTCCCAGTTCGTCGCCGCCCTCTCCTTCACGAGGATCACAGGCGGTGACAAAGGGCTCATCACAATGAATCATCGGCGTGTGGACCGTGCGACCGTGCGGATTCATAAGAGTATATCACAGGGTGAGATGTGAGCTGTGTCCGCACTCTGCAGCAAGGAAAGGCACGATGCAGAACATTATGTAGTCAGTTGGAATCCTGGAAGGAGAGAGCGGGAGAGCCGATCTCTGGAACGCAGTTTCGCTTATTGAAAAGGCCACACTCAGGGTTCCCGTTACAAGGAAGTCCTCCCGGATGCCCAGACAAAGGCGTATCTGACCAGCCCCGGCAGAGAGACGCCTTCAACCACGCCGCTTGCCCTGAGGCTCCTGACCTGCCGTAGACTCATCCGCCTTCCGTTTGGAACCTAGCTGCAACTTGAAGCGGCCCGCGCCATCGCCACCAGCCGCAGCAGCTGTCGCTGTTGTTCCAGAACGTGTGTCCGTACCATTATTCCCTGGAGTCGCACGCTTGATGGGCGCGAAGGCAGGCTTCATGGCCGGTCGCGTGCTTGCCGGGGGTAACATCTCTCCTCCGTTAGGTGGGGGCGGAGGCGAAAGCCCAGCACTTGACGGAGGTAAGGGTGTACCAGCTGTTGAGCTCCCATTCCGCTTCGCCGACGGTAAGACACTGGCCAACCCACTACCGCCACCGACGTGCCGAGGGACGAAAGATTGCAGACCAATGCTCGTCGAGATGGACGAAGACAGCTCATGCTGTTGAGTCGAAGCTCTGCCTTTGCCTTTACCCTTGCTCGCGGCACCATTGCTCGTAGCGGCGGCGGCGGCAGCAGGAGGCGGTCGAGCCGACTTCGTGATGTCCGGACCCAGCATGGACAGCTCCTGAGGTGCATTCCCGCGTGCTCCAACACTGAGGACCATATGTGCCTGCCCAGTCCGTTCGGATCGATCCTGGAAGGCTTTGCCCATTCCCGTAGGAGTATCGCCCGACTCCATCTTCTCGCGCTTTCGCTCGTTCTCTAGCCGTCTCAGCTCCAGCTCTTGCTTCTTGTGACCGGGAGCCTTGCCGTGGAATCGATGACTCAGAACCTTCCACGCCTTCTTTTGGCTCAATTCACGTCCATACTGTAGAAATATGGAGGTATGTCAGCCTGAATTCTACATCATTTCGAGTGCAAAGTTAAGACTTACCTGATCGTGGTATTTCAGCTCCACGTCCGGCTTGTAATTTGCGAACCGTTTCTGTGCTTCCCTCGCGTCCGCCAAATCTCTCTGTTGGTTCTCGTACTCCCTCGTCGCCTGATCGACAGTACTACCCCTCGCTTTACTCGCAGCAAGCTCTGCCTCGCGCAATCGTTCCCGCCGATGCTTCTCCACCATCCACAGGTCGTATTCCCGCTGCTTGGCCTCCTTCTCCTTGAGCTCCGGAGTGTACTCTTGTAAAAGACCCTGCTGTCTCAGCAGCGACACAGTCGCAGCCATGCTACCTCCCGCCAGCGGTTCGGAAGTCGTCTCGTCTTTATCCCCTGCGCCGTTCTCACCCTCGTTATCTCCTCCAGCAGCAACCGCGAAAACTTCCAAGTTTTCAAGGTCCTCGTCGTCTGAGACATCCATGTCATCGTCGTCTACGCGAGCCTTCTTGGAAGTCACATCGGAGGACGTACCTCCCTCGGGCTCTTCGACCTTGACGCTGCTACGAATGACCTCAGATGGTCCCGGATCTTGAGGCAAATCTGCTGCCGAATCGGACACCTCCAGCTTGATTTGTCGCCTCGGCTCCTCCGCCGCAGCCTTGAAAGCCAAATTCCGCACAAACTCCGTGGTACTGTCAAACGTCAGGCGTTCCTCGCCCTCAGCATTAGAGTCATCGACTTCCATCTTGGCCTGTACGTCCTTGCGAGATTCTTCATCCTCAGCCGCCCTTTGGGCAGACAGGTTGGCTGCAATTTGCTCGGGTGTCATCTTGTTGAGCGTCTTTTTCGCTTTTTGTCTCCGTGCTTTCGCAAGACTGGCCTGAAGATCGTCATCGTCGACGAAGTTGTCCGTCTCGATATAGCGTTGTCGAGAGCCTGACGCCAATGGCGCCGCCGATGCTTCGTCAGCCATCACGATGTCTCCCGCCTCCGTTGCCGCTCCCCCAGGTTCGACCTCATCGTCCATCTCGACTTTGACCCGCGTTGCCGTTCGCTTCTTCTTTTTACCCTGTCATGACGGCAAATTAGCGAAGAGGAAACCAAAGGGTTGATAGAAGTGGGAGGGAACACAAAATTTCTAGGTCAGAGAAAAAGGAACATCAATGGAAGGGGTGGTTCAGTCTGGCCTCGACAATGAAGCTTTGGCCAGATGACAGGTGGCTTACCTTGCTTTTCTTGAATCCTACTTCCCCTTCTGTGAGATAGTCGGAGACTTCCACATTTTCTAGAGAGGAGAAAAGGTGTCAGCGTGCCTCACGAAGAGGGGTAACCAGAAGGAGAACCAGATGAACTCACTAGCATAGTCAAGGTTCAACAACTTCCGATTGGCCAGACGCGCCTCCTCCTCAGCCTCTTGCGCTTTTAAACTCCTCTTTATTCCTTCTCGGACCTCCGATGCGAAAGCCTCCGTCCCCACTGGCCTTCGTCAAAGGATCGTCTTCGCCGAGATCAGCGTCGTACTTGGACAGGACGCCGCGCTTTTTGCCAACGACGGAAGATGCGGCGCCACCGTCAAATTCCTCGTCATCCAAGCCAGTGTACTTCTTGGCACCCTTCCTGCGTTCCTCCTTCAATGCATCCTGCTCTCTTTGCGCAAGGGCGTGATCGACAAGTTCGTCCTCTGCATCTTCAAGCACGCGCGCATCTCGGAGAGTGAGGATGCGTTCCTCGCCTTCCTCTTCGAACTCTTCATAGTCGTGCCCGATCCGAAGACCTGCGAGATCGTCTTGTCCGTACTCGGCTTGTACTTGAGCCTCTTCCTCTTCAATCTGCTGTTGGAGTCGTCGAGCTGCGTTCTCTTTGGCGCGCTTTTTTGACGCTTTGAGCCATGCCAATGCTGATTCCGGCTTGCTGTCGCTTCCTTCTTCGTCAGCGGTTTCCCCGAGTCCCTTCCCGGCCAGTTTACGTGCGAGTTCGCGCTTGTTTTTCGCTCTAGAGACAAGAGTTGACAGTCAGCATTCTTCCTAGGCTACGTTATGGTGAGATAGGGAAGAACTCACTTCGCGATGCGCTCCTCTAACGCTTTCTGTTCCCGCTCCTTGCGCGCCTCATCTCTAACGCGCGTGAAATTTGCCTCAGCGATTGCATCTGGATCTTCCGAGGCGGCAGCGCCTCCATCCGCACTAGACTCGACAGTCTCGACCTCAAGCGGCTTAAGACCAAGCTTGATACGCTGCGCGCTGCGGGTGTAGAGGACAGTGTCAGTCAGCTCTGGAACTCTGGTACGGATTATGCCACCTGGGCAGGGGCATGCATGCAACTTACTTGAGTTCCTCAAGCTCCTCCTTGGTGACTTCGGTCGGCATGATCGATAGCGACGGGGCGTGAATCAATGCTCGACACGGGAAGAAGGTGCGAAGGCGACGTCCTTGTCCTCTTCTGTCTTTGTGTGGAGCGGTCTTGGAAGTATCGAAGAGAAGCAGCGCAGCATGGAAAGAAGGAAGGCAACATCATCGAGTTCGAAACGCTCCGAGCGCAGAGGCTCATCTCCTGCCACTTCTCTATGGGCCACCCCCTCCCCGAACTCCCATATGCGCTTATGCCGCCTGCCCCCTCGCCTGCGCTGCGTTGCTGTGGGAACCCCGTCCCGGTGCTTCGATGCGCAGTGGCTCCCATGCCATGATCTACGGCCGGCAGGTTCGCTGGAATAACATCCTGTATGTCCTTTGCCACTATGCCACTAGCCACTACATCATCGATCTGCAAGTACACATCCTGCTCGTGATGCGTGATCTCCCATAGTTGAAGCGTTGGGGCCCGGTCATAATTCAACCTGCTCGCTCGAATTCACGCCCTTGAGAGTGGTGCCTTGCCTGCTCGCGCTCACCGCCAGCCTTCTTGCCCCTTCCTTCAAGCTCAAAGATTTCAGAACATGTCTCGAGCCGAACTTTCAGCCGGCATTGTTCGGGATTGGAGGCTGCCGCCGGGATGTCGCCTCTCTAAACTCGCGAACGTCCTCCTGCCTTGTTTCTGAGTCTCGGTAGCGTTCGGAATTCGACCTTCAAGCACAAGTTCGGTCGCGTAGCGCGTACATATATGTAGCGGACAGCGGTAGGCGACGCGAGGTGCGGAATAGAGACGGGAATTCGATGACTTCGACGCCGAGCATGACGCTGTTTCTGCCCGGCTACCACGCGAACGCGATAGGCAGCCAAACCGGCGCTGAATCAAAATGCTATAAAAGGCCCGCCTGCTGCCCGCTGAGCGCGGTGTTCTGAGCGGCGCCAACCCTCTGAGCAATTCACGATCAGAAAGAAGATGTCTCGACCTCACGAAGCTCCGACTTTCTATGTGCCAACTGACGACGGCTCCCCCGAATTCCCCTCGAGCGCGGCCCAGCCTCGAGGTCTTGTGTCTTCTACGACGGCACCCGCCCTGGCTCGAGTGCATACCAGTCGAATGCTCCATGATGCCGATGTTGGTGCGTTCGACGCAGGATTTGGATTCTTCTCGAGTGCACGATCGGACCTCGATGTTGTAGTAGGGCCGCGAGGTCAGACGAGACCACGCTCAGCCTCCCAGGCTCCAGATACGGCCCGGGCACGTCTCGGTAGAGGGCGTGCGCAAGGGGGTCCGATTCGAAGAGCAATTACCGATACCGTCAATTCGCAGGACCAACGCGTTCGAGACGTCGCTGCGGGAAGCAAGCGGGGGCCGGCCTTCTTTTCACGCGGCGGACCCCCAACTCAGACTGATGCGGAGGACGAGACGAAGGATGCTTCTACGCGTATGGAGCAGACGGCTGCGGCGGAGAGGACCGCGCATCATCACGGTTTGCTCGAAGCCATTCGAAGAGATTTGGAGGCCGATCGCATGGAAGAGGCCGCCGAAGCGCAGGAACTGGCGGAAATCAGACGAGGAGGGACCGGTCAGCGCGCATACAATCAGGCACACAAAGCAAGTCGGGAATCAGCAGGGTCAGAAAAGTTCAGGCCGGGAGATATTGAGGCTCAGAGTACGGCACGGCCAGGGACTGAATCTGAAGACACGGCGGTCGACTCCATGGGCGAGACAGCAGACGAGAAAGCGTCGCCCGAATCACAAGACCCAAACTTGGTAGGATGGGACTCGCCGTCAGATCGTGAGTACTGCTGCCTTTATATTTTGCCTGAAATGTCGTTTAGCTAATGGCCTGGTCATGCTTGCAGAGACGAACCCACGGAACTGGTCCAGCAAGAAGAAGTGGCTAGTCACAACTCTCGTCAGCTCATATACCCTCCTCAGCCCACTCAGCTCCTCCATGATTGCGCCCGCCCTGCCGATCCTTGATCAAGAATTTGGGGTCACAAGTGAGATCCAGTCAGCAGTGAGTGTGATTTCTCGAGATCTCAGTGTAGTCGGTTTGTTCCGTCTCATTTCCTCATCCTACTTGTTCTCTTTTGACAGCTAATGCTCTCAACGTTCGTCCTGGCATACGCCTGCGGTCCACTCTTGCTTGGCGGCTTGTCCGAGATGTACGGGCGGCTTCCCATCCTGCAGATTGCCAATCTTCTTCTGATCATCTTTACCATGGCGGGAGCTCTTGCGCAGACATCGACCCAGATGACCGTTTTCAGATTTTTCGCCGGTCTAGGTGGCTCTGCTCCTCTCACCATCGGCGGCGGCGTTATCTCAGATATATACGCGGTAGAGGAGAGAGGCAAGGGCATGAGCATATACTCACTCGCTCCCTTGCTTGGACCGTGTATCGGACCCGTTGTGGCCGGCTGGATAATACAGGCCGGCGTTTCCTGGCGATGGATCTTCTGGGTGAGTGAAGGAGTCCTGCTTTAACCCGCCAGAAGCGAAAAAAGACTCAGTGGCCTTCATGTTACAGGTCGTGCTCATCGCTTCAGGTGCCGTGGCAGGTTTTGGCTTCTTTACACTGCCCGAAACGTATGCTCCCGTCATCCTCGCACAGAAGCGGAACAAGCTGGCGAAAGAGACTGGCAACGTCGAGCTGTGGGTACCCTATCAGATCCATCCCGTTCATCACTCGCGCAGGATACACTTACCCATCTTCCTTCCCAAAATCTCACCGCGGCAGTCACACCATCTTTGACGTGCAAGGCAAGGAATCTTTCCTGACACGTCTCAAACGAAATTTCTTCCGCCCATTTATTTTCATGACGACTCAACCTGCAGTGCAAGCGCTTTCGATGTACAGTGAGTCTCATGAAATCGTGGGAGCTATCCTACCCGAAAGAAGTCCCACCAACTGAAGTGCGTTTCTCTTCAGTGATGATCGTGTACGGCACCATGTATATCTTGCTCACCGGCGTGGACTCTACTTTCACGAAGACCTACAACGAAGGCCCTGGCATTGCTTCACTACACTACATTGCTTTGGGCCTTGGCTTTACTGCCGGAGGTCAGATCGGTGGGCAAGTCGTAGATAAGTGAGTATGCCTTTCCCTCGCTGTGGGCCAGAATGTTGCACCGCTGACCTTCAACCTTTCTCAGGGTGTACCGCAACTTAAAGCGCAAGAACAATGGTATTGGAAGACCCGAGTTCAAGGTTTGTCGCACCGCGAATCACGATCCTTCAACCTGGTCTTCCTGCTGACATTGCTCATCGACACTTTACAGTTACCTTTCATGTGCGTTGCGTCGCCGCTGGTACCTGCCGGTTTGCTGCTGTACGGTTGGACGATCGAGTATGCGGTTCACTGGATTGTGCCCGACATCGGATTGTTCCTCTTCGGCATGGGAAGTAAGTTTCGAACGCCTAGAGGTTGAATCTGGTTCTTCTTCTTGGTTCTGACTATACTTCGCTCCCTTCGTGCTGCTGCGCGAACAGTGATGAGCTCTTTCTTGTCGACTCAGAACTGTGAGTGTCGACGTCGATGAGAATGAGAAGGTCGCTGAGGCTTACAGATGCCCTAATTCTTTTCTTACCAACAGTCCTTGTCGATACATATCAAATGTATGCTGCCTCAGCCGTCGGTGCTGCTGTCTTCCTTCGGTCGATCGCTGGTTTTGCGTTGCCTCTGGCGTCACCATCGCTGTACGGAAAGCTCGGGAATGGATGGGGCGTAAGTCAACAAGCAAATTGTCACATCTCCCTTGAGGACTCAAGAAGGCTCACGAATATTGTCTCCTCCCCTTCAGAATTCGGTCTTGGCCTTAATAGCTGCGCTCATCGGCATCCCGGCTCCACTGCTCCTCTATACTTACGGGCCATATCTGCGTAAAAAGAGCAAGTACGCCAGCGTCACCTTCTGACATCGGCATCCACGCTGTCCGCCTGCTACAAAAGTACTGGAATCGCAACAGAGTCAATGTCATCGCATTAGATATATATACATACCCTAGAATGAATTCAAAACTATCGACTTTGCTCCATCGCACCGAGTCATCGTTTTGGGCCATTACTCACGTGGGATGACCGATGACTCAGTCAGTGCGGCAACCCCAGAATCATCTCCCCACACGTTTCTGGAATGTAACCTCGATCATCTCAGCTCTCAATACTTTCCCTACACAGCTGGATACAGAAGGAGATATGTCGACTTCATCGCCAATACCCTCGCTGGGCTCTGCTGCCGGCAATACGACCTCAGCAGGAGCCGCAGTCTCCAAGGCGACCACCCTGAAGGCTACAGGCACTGCCCGTCCAACGATAGACGCGCTCACGAGCGAGACAACCCCCGTCGGTGCGTCAGCCACCGCAGCAAGTAGTACAAAGGATGCTCCGAAGGACGAAGACAATGCTGCTCTCGATCTCAAGCATCTTCTGCTCCAGCCCCGCAGCACGGATGGAAGTACAGTCAGCCAGGATGTCATCGAGTACGTTACCGACTCTTTACGAACGGGCGCCGGAGAATTTGTGCTTCGCCTCGGCTCCGCAGCGCAAGACGAGGGAGCGGCCAGGGCTGCTCAACATCAACAGAAGAAGACGGGTCCCAGCGGAAAAGGACCCGCTCAGACCGAAGCGCAGGCAACCGCTGTAGGTTACACGAAGGACGAGTTCGAGAAAGCGGTCACTAGCCTGACTGATGCTGCGCGCGGCATGGACGCTGTTGTGACTGTCCTCGAATCACGGATATGGACTGTCGGGGGACCCGACGACGCGCCTGAGCCCGATGCGAATGCTGCGGACAAAATTGCCGTGGGCTCCAGCGAGTCCAGTGAGCCGGCCGTGACCATGTCTTCCGGATACGTGCAAGTTCGACAGATGCCCGAATCCGTCGCCTCGCTGATCGAGTCTCGCGTAGCCGTCATCGGCAACGTCGACGCTGGCAAATCTACCTTGCTCGGTGTCTTGACGAAAGGCGGGTTGGATGACGGACGCGGACGCGCTCGTGTCCACTGCTTCCGCCACAAGCACGAGGTTGAATCTGGTCGAACCAGCTCTGTCTCGATGGAGATTTGTGGATTTGATGCGCATGGCGAGCCGGTGTACAATCCTGCTGTCACGAAGGCCAACAGTGCTGCCAACAAGGATCATGCAGACGAGCCGATTCGCAAGCTCACTTGGGAGGAAATCTGCGAGCGCAGTGCCAAGGTCGTCACTTTCATTGTGAGTCTGTGCCCGTGGGGTTTGATCGGTGGCAAACAATGAGCCAACGTTGACGTTTACGTGTTCTTTCAGGACTTGGCCGGACACGAGAAGTACCTGAAGAGCACAGTCTTTGGTTTGACTGGCTGCCTGCCTGACTATGTGCTGTTGATGGTCGGAGCAAATGCTGGCCTCATCGGAATGTCCAAGGAGCATCTCGGCATCGCTCTCGCGTTGTCGGTTCCCGTGGCAGTAGTCGTCACGAAGATTGACATGGCGCCGCCGAATGTCCTGGAGCAAACCATCAAGCAGCTGACCAAGATATTGAAGTCGCCGGGATGTCGGAAGACGCCTGTCTTCATCACCGACAAGATGTCGACCGTCGATGCTGCGCTACGACTGGGAAAAGGCCGTGACCGTATATGCCCGATCTTCCTTGTCAGCAATGTTACTGGAGACGGTTTGGGCAATCTGCGAAGCTTCCTCAATGTGCTTCCTCAAAGTGGCGCCTCCAAGTACCCGTCCAAGGCCCCCTTCGAGTTCCAAATCAGCGACATCTTCAGTGTGCCCTTCGTCGGTACCGTCGTTTCAGGCGTCATCGTCAGTGGTAAGTGTCCGAAATCACGCGCAGCACCACGCCACCTAACATAGCTGACCAACAGATGCTGCAACTCAACAGGATCAGTCAAGGTGGGAGACAATCTACTCATCGGCCCAGACTCGCTGGGAGGTTTCCTTCCCACGACAGTGCGCTCGATCGAACGCAAGCGCGTCGGAGTCGATGCAGCATATGCCGGCCAATCGGCATCGTTCGCCCTCAAGAGGATCAAACGCAATATGGTTCGGAAAGGGATGGTGATGCTATCACGTCCGCTGTCCGACGCGGACCCACCTCCCCAAGCTCATACGACTTGTGATGCTGAGGTCTTGTGCCTCTACCACTCCACGACTTTGAGCATCGGCTCCTGCATGGTGTTGCATACCCAGAGCATCCGTCAGACGGTCCGAATCATCGGTATCGCCAAGCTTGGCCCCGGCGGCGAGCTAGCCGAGGAAGAGGAAGGTTCTGGCGTTGCTCAGATGGCCATCCCGACAGGCAAGGGAAAGACGAAGGCTGTCGGCGAGGACCACTCCGGCGGGCTTGCAGGCGGCAATATGCCCGTCGTACGGACAGGAGACCGTGCCTTGCTGCGTCTGCAATTCATTCGCTTTGCCGAGTTTATCAAGGTCGGACACAAGCTGATCACCCGAGAGTGAGTATTGGCTGGGTTGTGGGCATGATCTCTTCAGGACTGGTATCGACTGACCTGCATTGACATTTCACAGGGGCAAGACCAAGCTTATTGGCGTTGTCCGCGCGGTTGGCAACACCGGCGCCCTGGTGCCGCCCACCCAGAAGCAGAACGAAGCTGGTCTTTGATGTAAACGTCGAAGATACATCGCATCCGTCAAACTTTCAAGCGCTACCTTTTTATTCCCGAATCGCTCCCGTGTCGTTCCGCAATCCCGCCACAGCACTTTCTCCAGCGGTGCGGCTTCTGTACAAGATTTCTGTGTATCTTCGAGTTATTCCTGTTGTTTTCTGTCTCTCTCTGTTTGTATGATGACCTCCAATTCAGTCCCTGTTGATGTGCTCCGACATGATGCATAATGAATGGAGCAGCGGGCGCTTGGTATTCAGCCGCAGAGTGGGCTACCCGGAAAGAGAACATAGAATAATGGAACGGCCAAAGAATGGAGACGACGAGGCGGGTGAAATAGTACAAGAAGTCGAAACGAAGAGTGCGAACTGTCTGTGATGGGAACAATTATGTAGAAGACGCTGTAGGAAAGAAAGCATCGGCACCCTGGTCTTGAGAATGAACGGCGAGAGAGAAGGTCGCCGATAAGAGGACCTGAGGAGATGCGCAGATGGGTGATGTGTTGACCGCCAAGGCCAGCCGATTCCGTCGCGGGCAGCTGCGAATCTCGCAAATCTCATGCGGTCGCCTGCCGAAGGGCGCTCCCGAGATCCTTCTCGTCGGCACCAACGATGTATCTGAGCATGTCACTCAAACAGACAATTCCCACCAGACGGCCCCTTTTCCTCGTCCGCAAACCCGCCTCGAGCTCTTGCTCGATTGTCCGACCCTGCGGCAACCTTTCCGACACCTTGCTCCCACTACTTGTCTGACTCGAAGCACCCGTCGCGAGGCTCTCCGGTAGCTCGAGAGTTTCATGGAGCGTCGTGGCCGAGGGAGTCATTACCGTCGCTGAGGCAAGTTGAGAGGAGACTGCACTGTCCTCTTGCGCCTGAAGTGCCTCATCGCTTGTGTCTCCAGAAGCCGGAGGTACGAGCGCAGAATCTTCGGGCTCGAGAATGAGTAGTCTGTGGAAACGTACTTTGCGGAGGAGGGCGAAGAGATTTGCCAGGCTGTCTTGCGGACTGCATGTGTATACGCCGGGGAAATCTTTTGGTCTTCGGTCAAGTGCTTGGCGGATTGTTAAGTCTAAGACTGTGTACGCGCCCGTGCGGACGAGCGTCTGCAGAAAAGATAGCGAATTGCGCATTAGTTCCTTTGGATGTTTTGTGAGCAGAGTGTACTTTCGTGGGGATACTCACTATAACGTCTACGGTCTCGTACATGTCAACGACGTAGCCTTCCTCGTCCACAATTGGCACTGCACTGATGCCGAGTTCCGAAAAGATATGCACGACGTCGAAGACTGTTGTGTCGAGGGTCGCAGTCGCTATGGGAACAGTGTCGGTGAACGTGCCAATCCCACATGATTGCAATGATTTGTGGAGCCCGGCGGTTTCACGACACTATGCAAGGGAGAAATGTGGTTTAGCAAAAAGGTTCATCCGCGGATGAGAGGAGAGCGTCATGAGCGGACTCACGTTCATGGCGATAAACTTCAAAACTCGATATTGTGTCAGCACGCTGACTACGGTCTCTGCGCCGGTAGTTTCGTCGTAGTCGAGAAGAGGCAATCTGCGCGCATGTGTCTTGACGAGCAGCCGGCACGCTTGATACAAGGGTCGAATAGGGTCGATGCTGAGCAGAGGAGGCTGAGGTACTCCTAGTGCTTGCTCAATGTCGCGCAGCGATTCGAGGCGGAAATGCTCTACGTCCTTGGCTGCGATATCGTAAGAGGCCTGGAATTTGTAGTAGTACTGAATCAAGTGGATGATGTCGTTGACGGTCAGCATACCGGCAAACCCTGGCTTGATTTGTGAGGAAGGCAGGTCTGCTTTTGAAGGCGGCTGGGCGCCTTCCTGTGATGCTTCGAAAGACTGATGTTTTGGCAGAACTGGTACAGCTGCGTCCGCTTGATTGGCTTTCTCTTCTTTTTCGGCATCCGACTCGAGAGAGGGTGGGACCGTACTGTGCCAGAGGGGCGCACTGATGATTCCCGCTTGCCAGAGCACGTCCAGCGCCGGCTTGACGACCAGTTTTGTGTCTAGCACGACGACACGGAAGGAAACCGGAAGTACATCGTAAGAGGACCGCTCGCGCAGGAAGTCCCGGATCGCTTCGAGGGAAGCCAGGTGACGATCCTTCGGTCTTCGCCGGCGTGGTGTTGAAGCAATGACTGGTGTCCCCGGTACTGATCCTGATCCGACGTTATCTGCCGGTCTCCTCACTTTTCGCCCTGGAGCAGCCGGGTTGGTAGCAGGAGTGTTGGGGCCCGGACTCCAAGCGGGCGAGTGCCCCGAGGTTTGCACGTAGAGATCGCCTCCCTTTGATGGTTTTGATGCGACGCTTGGTCGAGGCGATGAGGCCTTTGAGGAGATTCGTGACTGTACATCGCCTGCCCTTGACGCTTGTGAAGACGAGACCGCTTCAGAAGGCGGTGTTGGGATCGCAGTCTCGCGCTCCGAGGTGTACGATGCCATTGTGCTTCTTTCAGGTTGCCCGCTGATATCCGTTTCCTGCTCAGCGAGTCAGAGAGTAAGTCTCTCAGCTGTATGCTATCTGCGCTGTGCGTGCTCGAATGGCCGGTCCTGTAACATTCAACGGAGCTCGTGCCCGCCTTTCCGTTCGTGATTCGTGAGAGAGATGACTGATGCGCGCTGCTAGTACCGTCCTGATGGCTGATGCTCTGCTCTGTGGTCCTGGTGCTCGAGTTGAGGTGTTGCGCTTGCGAGATGGTGGGAGTCGTGCGCAAGATGGATTTCGAAGCTTTGCCGCTTTCCTTGCGCACGACCTCGATCCCATCAAGATCACAAACCCGCGTCAAAGGTCGAGAGATCCGAGCCCAACAAGGGGAGCGCCGGGGTCAAGAAGAGGAGGTTCAGGCCAGGTTCCAAGCCCAAGTGCAGGTTCCATCGAGTACAAGCGCAGCGCGGTGGGAGAAAGCAAAGCTCAGACTTCGGCCGTGAGCTTCTCAGAAGGACGAGGATGCCAACCGCAGCCGAGGATGAACGGGTGCCGAGCATCAGCGCTGTGAATGGGATGGGGGTATCGCCCACTCCGAAGTCCACGCCTCCGCCGTACGTGCACGGTCGCGTTTATCCAGCCGGGGAGCGGGTCAGCTCGAACATCATCCCCGCAAGGCTTCCACTCTGGGACGCCGCGGCAGAAGGTTCAGGCGATGTGCCCGCCATTGTCATCGACAACGGAAGCTCCGAGCTCCGGGCAGGCTTCGCGCTTCCCGGGGTGGATACGCCGCCGCTCGTTTTCGACAGCGTGATCAGCAGATATCGCGACCGCAAGCGTGCTACCAATCTCCTCCTCGTAGGCTCCGACGCCTATGTCGACACCCAAAGTCGCTCAGGCATCCGAAGACCTTTCGACATGGACGTGGTCTGCAACTACGATGTCATGGAGAGCGTGCTCGACTTCACCTTTTCCAAGCTCGGTATCGAATCAGAGACGGTTCAGCATCCAGTTTTGCTCACGGAGACGCTGTGCAACCCCGCATACACCCGCGCTCAGATGAATGAAATGCTGTTCGAGTCCTACGGTGCACCCTCCGTAGCATATGGCCTCGATGCGCTCTTCAGCGCTTATGCGAACGACGTCGAGAACTCGCTCATTGTCTCCTCTGGTAGGGCAAGCACCCTCGTAATTCCTCTGGTGGATCGCAAGGCACTTTTGGGGAGCTCAAAACGGTATGTCTGCTCAGAGGTCGTGCTGCTTTTTCTTTTTGACTCAGTCATACTCAAACCTGACTTCATCTTCTGCACTCACAGCTTAAGTTGGGGCGGACAGCTAGCGACGGACTACATGCTGCGGCTCGTCCAGCTCAAATACCCATCTTTTCCCCTCAGAGTCTCTCAAACCCAGGCGGCATGGATGCTGGAGCAATTCACATTCTTGGCCGCGCCATCCACAACTTCCGGCTTCACCTCGACATCAGGCGCGGACTCCTATGAAGAATTCATCGGCTCGTTACCCGCTCCGTATGAAAAGACGATGGAGCCACAACGGCCCGCCCCACGCGGTGCGATACTTCCGCCTGCCAAACCGACCGTCAGACCACTGGCCCATGGTATCGCTGAGCTGGATCGCGTTATCCAATTTCCTTTCACAGAATCAGAGCGAGAAGCAAGAAAAGCGACTGGCGAAGAAGGGGAGAGTAGCGAGCCAAAGCGAAATCCTTCCCATTTTGCCAAGAAGCCCAAGCCCACGTCGCCTGCTCCAGGGGAAGAGCCCGTTGAGGAAGAGGTCAAGATTCCGTCATTTCCATTGGTTGATGTACCAGATCATCAGCTGGACGAAGAAGGTGTCAAGGACAAGAGGCGTCAACGACTCATGAAGGCTGGGTATGATGCTCGAATGCGGGTCAAGGCTGCCAAAGAAGAGCAAGCGCGGACCGAAGAGGAAGAACGCAAAAGAGACGAAGACGAGCGCTTGAATGCGTTCCAACAGTGGAAGGAGAGGAAAAGGAAGGAGTACGAGGTATGTCGTTTCGTGCTTTGCGAGATGCTAGCCTAGGTTGCTCATCAAAGGCTACGTGGTTCTTCAACAGGATGCCATTGATCGGATCAAGGAGCGGAAGAGAAATCAAGAGATGCTCTCTGATCGCAAGTCTCTGGTTGCGCAGCAGCGTATGAAGGCCCTCACTAGCATGGCGAGTGAACAAGGTATGGGTGCAGCAGGTGGAGCGGGCGGCGGTGCTCCCTCGGCCAAGAAGAGACGACGAGGTCCAGATGGTGAGTCTCATTTGTGGCATACACGCGTGGTTATCACTAGTAGTGACAATGGGTGATCGTTTGTAGATGATGGCTTCGGCATGGATGATTCGGACTGGGCCATCTATCGTGAGGTCCATGGACAAGACGAAGAGGAGGAAGAGGAAGAAGAACAGGCAACCGTTGCCACCATCGAGGCACTTTTGCTCAAGTATGACTCCAGTTTCACGCAGGACGACACGTATGCTGCGCGGGAGGAGCGCAAGACCCATCTGACGACTACGTTCTTAAGAGGGCATTGGCCGGCACCGTGGAACCCTGACGACTCGGCTCAGATTCATCAACTCCATCTGAATGTGGAGAGAATACGAGTACCGGAGGTCCTGTTCCAACCGAGCCTGGCTGGAGTCGACCAGGCTGGGTTAGATGAGCTCTGTGCGCACGTACTGCGAAACCTCGAGGGACCTGTCAGAGAGAGGTTATCCAAGGTATGTGTCTCCTTTGCGAAAATTGATTTGCCCAGCACCCAAATCCAGAAATGCTCACTGATATGAACGCTTCTACATACGCTCGATACAACTCTCCCTTTCCTCGGAACGGCAGAACATCTTCATCACCGGTCAACACACCCTTTATCCAGGCTTTGACGACCGCCTTCTCTCCTCGATTCGGTCGATCCAACCGGTCGGTACCCAGCTCGGTCTCCAACGTGCACGCGACGTCCGATTCGACCCTTGGCGCGGGATGTCACGTTGGGCTCGCGAGTGTCGGGATGAGTTCCGAGCGGCACAAGTGACGCGGGCAGAGTATGAGGAGAAGGGTTCTGAATGGTTCAAAGAGTTCAGGTTTTCAGGATGTGAGGGGTTGAATTGAGATACTTTTCTGTTCAATTGTATATTCTTCTGCATTCTGAGTTGGCCGCCCAAGTCACTGCCATGGGGGACTCTGCTGAAGCCTGCAGAGCAAACTCCGGCAGGTACATGCTGAGGATGGTCTTGCATGATGCATGGAATATGGATGGGGTGAAGGAGTGGGCTTTGAGCTCCGCGCGAACGGACTTGTGTTTACACTCGAAGCCTTTTCAGGAGGAAGACCATCATCCAACCCCAGCACCATCCTTTCCTTCCCGCAGTCGCCCATTGCAGCAGTTCGTGGTCGCACCTGTCTACCAAGTGGAAGAAGCCAGCAAGCATCTCTGAGTCCGCGCTTCGTCGTCCAATCTCATCGCAACGCGTTTCCGTCCAGGTTCAAGGGTCCTACGATCTTCGACTTCCCCTCCCACATAGCTTCAAATTAGATACATCCCGCATTCGCATCCTACGGCACCTTTCACAAAATGACGGGAGAAGGTACGTCCTTGCCAAGGAAGCCGCGCTCCGCTTTGCGCGGGTCACCGATACTGACCTTTCCTTTGCTCCTTGTTGCTCCTTCGGCGTCGCTGCTTCCCTTCCGATTCACTTGCATCACTATCTTCTCCCCCCTTCCAATCCGGTTGATGCGCGCGCTCTTCCACACCGTCGAAACATGAATGGGTGCACTTCTTGCTTTTTACAGGATGGTTGTTCCTATTCGCGGTACTGCTGTCAGCAGTGCTGCTCTTTACAATGGTCTTCTACGTGAGTGATTTCTGACGCCGCCTGAGTGGAAGCGCCAATGGGAGGAGGATGTCTGCGGACATGGCTGACTGACCCCATTCTTCTTCTTCCTTACATCGCGCGCATGCTGCTCGACGCTCTGATGTGTCCACTCCTTTGGTCATGCCGGTTCGCTTTTGCTGGGCTACAATCGATATACCCGCCAACAGATCATCATGTTCAGCGATCTCGAATGCGACTACATCAACCCTATCGACCTTTGCAACAAGCTGAATCAGGTACGCAAAACGAAGTGCTCGGTGATCCCCGACGCGTGCGCGCTTGCAAGCCCGTGGGTTGAGGCAAGCATAAGCTGACGCTCTGAGATATTCCCATTCGCGCGCAGTTCACAATCCCGGAGATGATTGCACATGCGGTATTGACGGTATTCTTCCTACTGAGCGGGCAATGGATCGCATTCATCCTGAATGCGCCATTGGTAGCATTCAACGTGAAAAAGTGAGTACCTCCCTCCCACCCTCTTCCTTCCTCCGCTTTGCTTCGGATGGAGGGCGTTTCTGACGCGTTTCTGACTGACCTTCTGCACTGGTGCGGCCTGATTCTACCAGAGTGATGGATAACAACCACATGCTGGACGCGACGGAGATCTTCCGGACACTATCCCAGCACAAGAAGGAGTGTTTCATCAAGCTCGGGTTCTACTTGATCTCCTTCTTCTTCTACTTGTACCGGTGAGTGCAGCCAATAAAGATGAACGAAGTGTGACTTACTGACCACTCTCATGTTGAATTTTGGGCCCAAACAGCATGATTGTTGCATTGATCGCAGGTGGGTGACCCTGACCATGTCTACACCAAGGACCTTGGCTGACATGCCCTTTTTGCACAGAAACAGAATAGAGTGGTCGTCCGCAACCCGTCACGCCGCAAAAGTTCCTCCCCTCTCTCTCTCTCGTCGATACCGCTTCTTCTCCACACTTCTTTCATTTCCACTTTCTACATATTCGTTCCCACCTTTCCCTTTTCCGGCTGGGGGTTTTGGGGGCTGCGGAAGGGACGGCCGATAACGACTGCTACGCGATGCATCGCCATTTGTCGGCGAGGAAACGCAACACACTTCAAGGAAATTTGCGACGGAGCCTTTATCTCAGTGTCTGCAAATATCAAAAGCCCGAGCCAACCCGTCCACATGACTCCTGGCGCTCGTCCGTCCTCGGGTGGGAGGCTGACGAGTTTTCCGACCCGAGCCTGGCCCGTGCAGGCTTCCTCTCTTCCCGACAACTTTCCTCCATCTACACAAGGCAAGGCAAGGTGGGACCCAAATGTGGCCCGCTTTCTCCGTATGCTGTCGTCTTAAGCACACTCCGCCCTTCCGATTCCCCAATACCTATTATCTCCTCCAGCAATGAAGAGCTGAATTCAGTGAGTGAGTGCGAGAGGACGTGCGCGAGGGCACTGCCCGGCACTTCGGTCCGAGTACCCGAGAAGAAAGCTCCGCATGAGCAAACTCTAAGCAGAATTTTGGGTTTGTAATGCGGGATGTGCATTTTGTAAGGGGCTAAAGTTTATTAGGGAAAGGAAGCCACCACATAAACTTCTTGAACGTTGAACTCGTGGGTCGTCCAAAAAATTTGGGATTGTCCTTCTCGTCCTCATCGCCTCATCATCGACATTGTCCTCCTCCTCATCGTTCTCTTGTTTGATCTGCAGTTGGCACACAGACAGAGACAGGACACCTTCAGCAGCGACCCAGCTCAACCTTTCCGACATCTCTCCGTGCGAGAGGAAAGAAAAATGTCGCTCCTCATCATTGAGGATCTCGACGGACGGCTCATCTACGCCCGCGCAGGCGACGGTGAGGCCGTCTTTGGCTCCGATGGCGAATTCGAATTCGCAGACGACAGCAGCGACTGGTGGGACTCTGACGACGAGGACCTAGGCACCCTTGACGCTGAGGACATCGACGACGAAGAAAACCAAGGGAATGAGGCCGACATCGAGTCTGATGCGCAGGCACTTCTTCACGTCCTCCAGAATGCTGCCACCTCAGCGCCGAGTGACTTTTCTCAACCAGGACCTTCATCGGCACCGGTCAGCCAAGTGGCAACAGAAGCAGCAACAACAGCAGCAGCAGCAGCAGCAGCCGGTCCTTCTACCTCCACAAATATCGACGGCAGCCAGGCCACCACGTCGGCAGCCCCCAGCCGTACCAAATCAGCCCGAGGTCTCGCAACAACCAGCGCAGAGTCCTCTCTCGAGCCTGACGAAGGCGAAACCACTGATGAACTTGGATACGAGGAAATGCCCTATCCTCGACTTCTCGTCGGCTCCATTGCCCCTCGAGGAAGTGGTATCAGCCGAGCTCGAGCACGAGCGAATGCTCAGGCGAAGCGAAACAACATCATCAACAACAACCATGCCAACTCGTCTTCCATCAGTATCAATGGGAACAGACACACTCCATCAGCATCGGCGATGGGTATGAATCCCCGGGAGGCAGCATGAGCACGACGAGTGCCAGCAGTAGCAGTAACAACAGCATATCGAACACGGTACCCAGCACACCGAAGATGTGCCCCCCACCTTCACCGTCCATACCGAACGGCGGCCAGCCACCGGCAATGACTGTAGACACCGTTCCTTCCACACCCGGACCTAGTTCGGCTGCAGCTGCAGCTGCTGCAGCTCAGGGGACGGGAGGAGCGGGCCCGCCGTTGACACCGTTCCAACGACCTGAGATGGGCACGTTCATTCCTTCTCAGGATAAGGCGGTTCATCGGGCTATTATTGATGGGGCTAATAAGGCACCGAGTCCGTATCAGCGTGGGAAGGATGTTATGACTAGGGGTCTGGCACCGAAGCGCAAGCATGATGTGAGTTTATATTGCTGCTGAAGAAAGGGGACGGTCGCATGCGGAATGCTGTCACTACATGCACTCACACTTCAACTTCACCTTATTTTTGATCGACTCAATCCAGGACTCTGACGGTCGCAACTCTCGACAAAGGATCGAAAGAAGAGCTCACCGGGGACGCTCGCCTATGGGCATGAGTAGTGCCCGAATGGGAGGCAGTGGCGGTGGACCGAGCGGCAGCGGCCAAGCGAGCGGAAGCAACAGCAACAACGACGGGAACAGCATGGCCTTGTCGAATGGACCTCACCGGTCTGCGGCACGGAATTCGAGGAGGAAGAAGGCTCGAGTACCCGATATGGATCCTGGGATTTCGCTCGATGAGCTTCTTGACATGGAACTTCTCTCGGAGGGCGGTCTTGTCCAGCGTTGAGACCAAACACACACAAGAAACCAGTCTTGTGGGCCGTACATACAATAAAGACAAGCTCTAAGGACCGGACGGAAGCCCAAATCTATCTCGCCTCTTTTTTTAACGACGTTACGAGTACCGTGTTCCTCCAACCATTCCCGCAAGTCCATCCCACCCTCTCGTAGCCCTTCGAGTGTTCCCCATCATGGCTTTCCTTCCCCTTTCATGGTCTCTCCCTGTGTCTCCCCGCTCTAATCGTTTTCGCGCCTCCCTCGAGTGTTCACAGTCGCCCGCCTCTCCAAGAGTGTCACATATCTCAGCCCAATCGTATATTTCATTCCATGATCATGTACAGCAGGCGTGAGCGCAAGAGCGCGGAGATGTATAAGGCAGCATGAAGGGCAGGCAGAGAAAGAAATGTTGAAGATCTTCTCTGCGATTCCCTTCGAGGAAGACGTGCGGTGTCGTAAGAGTAAAAAGCAAAACCCCCTTGCGCAAAATCAAGGGCTGCCTTAAATGTATCGTTGTTTCCGACCGAGGTCGAAGGGTACGTATCTGTACTTGATCATGTGTTGGATCTGTCTGCGCATGGTGAGTGCGAAGAGGACGAGGAAGTAGACGAGCAGGATGGGCCAGTAGACGGGTACGTCGCATAGTTCGGTGAGGGTGCAGACGAGGGAGATGAGGATGGCTTGGGTTGCGGATAGCCAGAACTGCGTGGGCGGGGAGGAAGAGTGAGCTCGCGTCGTGCGACACTTGGCAAAGATTAAAAAAAGAGAAGCTCACCTTGAATTCGGGCAGACGGCGGATGAATGGTCTGAATTCCTCCTCGGCCGGGGCTCCATTCCGCCCTTGCTGAGCTCCACCGCCAAAGACGCCGCTCATCAGTCCTCCACCGGAATTCCCACCGCTGCCTAACCCAAAGTTGGCATTACGCGATGGAGTGGCGGAAGTAGGCAATCCGGGCTCTCCTTCCTCAACATCTTGCTCAGCGAGATCGTGATCGTAGGAAGGGTCGAACTTGGGTTGGAGAAAGGCGAGGAAGAGGTTGAGGAGGTAGATGAAGAGTGCGTAGCAGACGATGTACCATCCGTGAGCGAGGACGATGCGGAGCATGAAGAGGAGGAGGAGACCGCCTGTTGCTGCCCATCGTTGGTAGACGTGTGGGGTGGTGGAGTCGAGGAAGTTCTGGACGCGTTGTTGGAGCACGTTCGACTGGGCTACGAACTGCTGGATGGGGTTGGACGGCTCATCCAGCTCGGATCCCTCGGGGCGCATCATCTTTGGGAGGGCGGGGAGGGCGAGGTGTTCAGCTGGGAGGGGACACAGCGCAGGGAAGTCGAGGAAGCTGTTGAGTATGTAAGATGGTAGGAAGAAGTTGGATGGCATGGCGCACAGTCTTTCTTTCTGTGTGTCGCGCTGGAGATTTCTGCCAACCGACAAGCGACCGACAAGCAAAATAATAAAGCTGTGTTTATCCCTCTCAAACGCCGATCTACACTGCAAAACGCCGAATGCCTCAGATCGGGCATTTCTGGCGATCCCACTATGACGATGATGCTTGGGCCACTCCATCCCGCTCTTCCCAAGAAATCTCGCCGGAAGACCTCGACCACCACCTTCACAGCAAGGATCAGCGCGCTCTCCTCACCATCACCCTCGCGCTCCCATCCTCTTTGGCCGCGTCTTGTGGTGTCCGGAAGGCTAGGTCGCTCTCACAGATCCGCCGAAGAAAGCGCCTATCCAGCAGCACAGTAGTGAACGATGCTACCATCAATGCACGCGACTTCAGCTCGCATCGGAAGCAGAGCACTCGTAGGTAGTGCAGCATTCGCAGCGTCGTCGACCTCTCGCCAGCCAGCATCACTCGCCATCTTGCGACATGCCTCCTTCAGCTCTCGTCAGCGAGCTTCCTTATCTTCTCGCCGTCCAGCAGCAGTCAGCCAATCTCAGCTATTGATTGCAGGCAAGCGCTTTGCTAGTGTCAACACTCCAACACCGCCTCCTCCTCCACCATCACCTCCTTCCAATGCTCAGCCAGTCCAGCCAGAGGCCTTTCCAGGTGCATCCTCCAGCGGCGGCAGCGGCGGCGGCGGTGATATGGGCGGCAAACCACCTCGACCTCGCACGCGTGGAATTCCACTGCCTCGCACACCCATCATCCGATACGCCCTCTACACCATCGGATCCGCCGTCTTCGGTGTCACTGTAGTCATCGTCGGTCTGCTAGGCTACGATGCCATGACCTATCGCGAAGCTCATGTCAAGGGAATACCCACCAAGCCACTCGCTCTCCATCCTAAACCGGGAGGTCCTAAAAATCTGCCCATCGTCACCGATCAGGTCGATGATTTGGAGGATGATGCTCATAAGAGCCTGTGCACGAAGGAGCGACTTGTTATTGTCGGTGGAGGCTGGGCCGGTGAGTTTCATCTTCTGCTAGGCGTTGCGTCGCGTCGCGTCGTAGTCTGACTTCTTGCTTATCCAATGTGCACAGCGGTAGCCGTTCTACAAGGTCTCGAACCAGGCAGATACAACGTCACAATCGTCTCACCATCCAACTTCTTCCTCTTGTAAGTTGCATGTGCATTTATGTCGCTGCATGCGGGGTGGACAACTAATGTCAATCTCTTCACAGCACCCCCTTGCTCCCCTCTGCCGTGGTCGGAACTGTCGAACCGCGCTCTCTTGTCGAGCCACTCCGTAAGATCGGAGCTCGTGTCAAATCCCACTTCATCCTCGGCACCGCAGTCGATGTAGTCATGAGCGATGACCCAAGCAAGCGCTTACTCGAAGTCAGCGTCATCAAAGACGCCGACGGAGTCGGTGACGAGGGCTCAGGTCAAGCCTTCCAAGGCCGGACGGAGACCAAGGGCAAGCACGTTTATGTTCCCTACGACAAGCTCATCGTCGCTGTCGGATCCATCACCTCCACCCACGGCGTTCCCGGCCTCGAGAATTGCTTCCATCTGAAGACGATCCAAGATGGTCGGGCTGTGCGTAGTCGCATCATGGATAATCTTGAGATCGCGGCGCTCCCAACTACCACTCCTGAGGAGCGCAAACGGCTGCTGAGCTTTGTGGTCTGTGGAGGTGGTCCCACCGGTGTCGAGACGGCGAGCGAGATCCACGACATGATGAGCGAAGACGTGCTTGAATATGTGAGTATATGCGCATATATGCAGTCCTGTTCTCAACCGGATCTGTTCCTGAACTAACCTTGCCAACCTACTTTACCTTTGATATCAGTTCCCCAAGCTTCTACGCGCCGAGGCTCAGGTGCACGTCATCCAATCGCGCGAACACATTCTGAACACTTACAGCGAGAAGATCTCGAAGTACGCAGAGTCAAAGTTCCTTCACGACGAGGTCGACGTCATCACCAATGCACGCGTGAAGCGAGTTGAGCCTGACAAGGTGATCTACAGTGAGTCGGGGGGCGACGCATGAGCGAACACCGATGCAGGGGCTCCGTCCGCAAGAAATATGCTGACCTTTCGTGTGTGCAATGTCTCTAATGCAGCTCTGAAGGACGAGCAAGGCAACGTGACAGAGAAGGAGTTGCCATCTGGTTTCACTCTCTGGTCGACTGGTATTGCCATGAGTCCCTTTATTCGGCGACTGACTGAGATCCTGCCGAATCAGAGCCATTTGAAGGCTGTCCAAGTCGATTCGCACTTGCGTGTCAGCGGTGCACCACTTGGCAGCGTTTACGCGCTTGGAGACGCGTGCACGATCGATAATCGGTTGATCGACCATTTGTGAGTCCCTGTCGTTGCGCAGTCGGGGAGAAGATGACCCACCCCACGTACTGACGTTCCTCTATCCTCCTCCTCTGATTTCAGGTACGAGTTCGTGGACAATTGCGACACGGACCACACCAACGCTCTGACCTTCTCCGAATTTGAAGAGCTTGCTAAGACGGTGCGGAAGAAGTACCCACTGGCCAGCAAGCACTTTGAGAAGCTCCGGGACACGTTTGACCGGTACGACAAGGACAAGGACGGGACGCTGAGCTTGAACGAGATTGCGGATATGTTCATGGAGACGTCGAGCAAGATGACTGCTCTTCCTGCGACGTGAGTTTCTTCAGTGTGAACTGGCAGCATACATTCATGTATGAGCCGAAGAGGTGGATCCCAAAGTCTGACGATTTTTCTTGAAACGAACCCATTCGCAGTGCACAAGTAGCTTCGCAGCAAGGCAAGTACCTCGCACGGAAGCTGAACAAGCTAGCGCGTGTGCGAGATGCTGCAATCCGGGACGTTCCTGACGAGGAGAAGAAGAGTCTTGGGCCTCGGGACTTGGACGAAGCCGTGTATCGACCGTTCACCTATCGGAATCTGGGCTCGTTGGCGTACATTGGAAATGCGGCTGCGTTCGACTTGCCTCTGCCGGAGCCTATTGGGAGCTTTGCGGGTGGGCTGGCGGCTATGTATGGTGCGCATTTCCAAACCCCCTTCTTCGGTTCGACCCGGAGTCCTGGAGCGTGTGCTGACTTTGTTTCTTCTCCTCACTTTCGTTTTGCGCATTCACAGCTTGGCGGTCGTTCTATCTGTCTGAGCAGGTGAGTTTCTGGTACCCTTGAGCATAAATGATGCTCTCGCAAAGCTCTTCGAGCACTGACACGTACATTTTCCGAAATTCCTCCCCATTCAGGTCTCTATGCGGACTCGTGCCCTGCTCATGATGGACTGGATCAAGCGCGGAATCTGGGCCGCGACTTGAGCAGAATCTGATCTGGTTACAGGGGCTTGCGAACAAACCCATCTCTTCCTAGAGTTTTCTTACACATACCGACCTGCTTTGGTCCCAAATTCTCTACGTTTATCATGAAGGTCACGTTTTTTGTTTCTTTTGTATTAGGTGGTCTTGTTTCTGGGACGGCTGTAGATGCGAAGTCTTTTTTTGGCATTGATCTCGAGTTGGAAGAAAGGCAGGTTTGGCGCTTCGTTTGTGCCTTTCTCAAAAGGGACGGTGGATGTATGAGCGTGTGAGTCCGGTCTTGCGTCTTCGGGAGAGATGTCTGCGATCTGTACTAGTGGTGAAGGGGAGAAGTGGGATAGTCATCAGATGAGGAAGGAGGTCAATCACAAAAGAAGAATGCATGAGCTACGCAGTCAATCCATTTCTCCAGCGAATGTCATCTGAATCCTTGGCCGGGCGCTCCTTTTTGCGGACAGCTGTGCACTCAAGTCCTGCCTTTGGCCACAAACTCAATGATCAAACTGAAATCGCGTTGTGTCGGCAAGTTTTCCCCCCCGTCTTTGACTAGATGGATATTTACATGAACTTGCTCCGCCGGACGTCGAGATGTCCGAGTGCCTCTAGGATAAGCTCTTGCCCATGCTGGCAGATTGCAGAGAATATGTCAGTCCACACTTTCGACTTCAGACCGAGCTTCAGCGCGCACGGGCGACCCGAACTCACAATTTCCTCTTTGTGAACGCCAGCCACCACTTGCTGGGCTTTCCATCGATGTAAATCTTCTCCACCAGTCTCAACGCGGTCTCCTGTCGTGCCTGCGCCAGGTATTGTCGCAACTGATCCGCCTCGTTCCGGTTGGCCGGTGCCTGATATAGCGCATTCAGGGGGAAACTGGCATCGCCTGGCATAACGACGTTATCAATCGCGAAGGTGCTGAGTTGCTTGTGCGCCTCATTCTGGCTCATCGGAATCCTGCTAGCCGCAATCTTGGAGAGACAGTCGGAGATGAAGAGGATGAGGTAGATCAGGACGCGGTCGGCGGCTCCCTTGATCTCGAAGTTGCGGAAGAGGGAGTTGGCGCGGAAGAGGTCGAGGGACTCGTCGATGATGTCTGGCTGCTCTGTGTCGACGGGTGGTGGGGCGGGACCGCGGAGCTTGGTGCGAATGGGCAGGAGCGCCATGTTGCCGCATTGGCGACTGGTCGTATCGTCGTTGTATGCTGAGTGGTAGCTCTTGAGGAGGAGGGAGGAAGGTGTCATGGTCAGATGTACATCCAGAGCAGAGCGCGCGGCAAATGCTGAAGTACAGTTTGCGTTCGAGTGCCCGCCCTGTCCCCACACACACACTCACTGGCATCTTTCGCAATGGCTTCCTTGTTTGGGGTTCGTCGTTGTCGCTGCTATCGTCGCTGCTGCCGCGGACGATGACGAGAGGGCAGTGAGCTTGTCGACCCGACAAGCCAAAGCAACGCACAACAGCACGGACACCAGCTCCAGTGAAGGGACCCCTTTCACCTCGACTTCCACTACCATCTCGTACATCTCCCGCAAGTACGACTTCCCTCAGACGCTCAAGAACTGATCCCTCGCAACGTGAGTTCTGGTTGCATTCCGATCTTGCGCGCTCAGATACTGTCGTTGCTGACCTGTGCCTGCGTCTCACACCTCTCACTTCTGCCGACGCCAATCTCTTCCCCTTGGACTGGACGACATCGCCCACGAACACGCTCTTCGAATCTTAGAATGGCTCCCAACCGCCCCTCTCCGACGATGAGGTCATGACAGAGATGAAGAAGATGGTTCGTATCTTGTTGGTTGGGCCTGATGCAGCATGTAGTCAGGTCCAAATCCAGAATATCGCACCCTCGTATTGACCATTCCTCTCGTGACTCTATTCACAGGTCTCATTCATCAAGCAAGAGGCTCTCGAGAAGGCGCGAGAGATCCAGATTAAGGCGGACGAGGAGTTCGCGATCGAGAAGGCAAAGATCGTGCGTCAGGAGGCCATCAACATCGATGCTTCCTACGAGAAGAAGTTCAAGCAGGCTGAAGTAGCACAGAAGATGTGAGTTCACCATTGGCCGATCTGCGCACACATGGCTACTCTTACTGACTGAAATTCCATCTCCTGCTCTTACGGACTTCCTTCCCTATCCGCACTACACCTCTGCTCGCTCCAACGTCCACCAGTGCCCAATCAAATGCCACAAATAAGTCGCGATTGGCAGTCCTCCAGGCCCGAGAAGCAAAGCTCCAAGACCTCTTCACATCTGCCCGCGAAGGTCTCACCGACATCACAAAGGATGAAAGCAAGTACGAGAAGCTCATGAGCGACCTCATCCTGCAAGGTCTGCTTCAGCTCATGGAGGACAAGGTCGAGGTCACCGTTCGTAAGCAGGACGTCGCCCTCGCTAAGCGTGCCGCTGACTCGGCTGCCAGCGCGTACGAGGAGAAGAGTGGCAAGAGTACCAACGTCGAGGTTAGCGCTGGGTTGGGAAGAACAGGTGAGTACACAAAGAAGGGATGCTCATTGTTTGGGTGTGAGTTCGCGGACGCTGATGTACCGGGGCAACTCTGCGATGTTTACAGTGCCGGTGGTGTTGCTCTCTCTGGGTTCGGAGCAAGATCAAGATCAACAACACCTTGGAGGAGCGTCTGCGTCTGATGGAGGAACGTGTGAGTTTATGCCTTGCCAATCCAACACCGGGTGATCCTTCATTGCGTTATACTGACGTAACCCTGCCATCCCCGACGATATCTGACATAGATGTTGCCCGAGATCCGAATGGACCTGTACGGTCGCAACCCGTCACGAAGGTTCGACAACTAGAGGTGCTACTGGCATCTTCTGTTTATCCCGTCATCCTACGTCGTTCTGTTCTGTTCTGTTCCGCCCGCACCTCTTTCCGCCTCGGTCTTCCTGTAACCCGCTCCTGGCCCATACTTCCTATTGTAGTCCAACAGGAGCAATTTCAGACCCATTCAGCATATATCAAGGACCTACAAGTGAAACCTGCAACCTCGAACGAGTAAACTGGGAAACGTGAATTAGTGCCAGCGGGTGAGCCAAGTGAAGCATTTGGAGAGCAGCCCGGCATTGGAGAGCAGGAGAGTCACAAGCTCAGCATGTCATTAGAAATGCTGACCTTCTCATCTGTCTGTTCTGAAGTGCCGAGGCCAACATTCGAAGAGAGCAAAGTCGATTGGAAACTTGGAAGTCATGAATGAGGATCAAACAGTCAAAGCATCTTCGCAATCAGAAATTGAATTTGGGGAATGAGGGAGGCGCAAGCGATCATGTACGAGTACATGGCTTGTAACGGAGGAAGAATGGGTGCATTAACTGCGAATGAGAAGGCGACTGGGAACTTTGGAACCCTTGGAAGGCATGAAATAGCTGATCGCCTATGAGATGGGACTTGGGAGGAGGGTGGTACTCTATCGAAATGATTTCCGGCCGCCCGAAAGTTTGCCTAGACGGGAATAACGTTCGCAGCCTTCCCTACGCCCATTGTGATAGTGGTCCCATGTTGGCTGCCGCCTCCATAGCCTTTCGGAGAGCGGCGAGCTCGTCCTTCGTTGGAGGACCAACGCCATAGAGAAAGTGTAACTTGTGGTACTTGAAAGGGTCGTTCTCGGCGGCCGCCGCGACAGACTTGATGAGTTCGAAGTCGTACGTTGCAGAGAGCTTCCTTTTCATGCCGATGCGGAGCGCTTTGATGCATTTTGCTGTCGCGGAAATCAGATCCATGTGGCGGGTGGGTCATCCATCGGGTCGAAGTTGAGCCAGAAGAACCTGCATCTGTCTCGAGGGCCCCGTCCAGTGGAGCGCCTGATGGTAGAGAAGATCGGGCGGAAGGTAAATTCCTCGAATTCAGGCAGTAAGCAAGCCTCGTATATGTCCCGATAATGACCGGTATAGACATCTGCCTTTTCCGTGCCACCAATAGTGACCCTTAGTGCGGAGACGTGCTCAGCGATGAGGGGGAAGATAGCCTAGACTCCGAACTTGATCGATCTTGTGCCGAAGGGTTTTCCAGGTCCTGCGCGAGCGTGCGTAAGGCAGAAACGTCGTGCAAGGTTCCACGAGAACGACTCGGTCTGGTTTGATATGTCGACCCAGCCTGCCCTGACGGCTTCCATGCGGAGCAGAGCGAATTGAGCGGCATACGACTTGATGGGACATCGATCTTTGTTGAGCGCGTAGACCTGGGCCAGATCACGAAGCGAGAAACTTGCTCCAGTGGGACCACTGCCCACATCGGCCCGGGAATGGTCGGACGTGCCCAGTCCTTCGGAAGCGCATGTAATGTTTCCCTCTTCATCCAACCGAGCGTCGCGGTCGCCACGTCGTATCCCTCTTGACCGCCGACTTCCTGGAGATTAGCGATTAGGGCCCAGCTATCTGCCGGCATTCGAACATCGAGACCGCCGGTATTGATTCCGGCAGGAGCAGAGACCAAAGACATGCCGTCGATGTGCAGTCGAGTCCTTTTGTTTTAATGCGGTAGATCTTGTACGTTTTTCGTCCGTGTAGCCAAGTAGCTAAAGCGGAGATGCTGAAACGGAAAGGGGCGTTGATGATGGAAAGAGAGGTAAGCTTAGACTTTAGCTGCGCGCTGCAGCCGACACCTTTTTTCGGCAAATGCTCTTTCACCTCATTATTACCCATTCGCTTCAACATTTCTGCACGACAGGATCCACATCTGACAATACCCGCACAAGCCTAAAAGATGGTCTTGCGGCTTTCCCGTATGTACCGTCTGCAGAGGGAGACGATCTCGAGCTATGGACATGAGCACGTTTCGGCACCGTGGGAAAAAGTGAGAACGTGGTTTGTTTCTTGTTACATAAGCTGGAACAATTGCAACAAACAACACATCGATACTTTGGTGCCATTCAGAATGTTAAGCGGGTAAAGTGTTGCTCCATTGATTATTGATACTTGGCTCTTTGATCTTGCTTAATACATTATCTAAAAGACCTTCTTCCTTCCCATATCCCCCTGCGACCCTCTCCACTGTCCTTCTCTTGTCCCCTCCTCCGCCCCCTTTTCCAAAGCCACAGATCGGACGAACAAAGTCCAGTCGATCCTAACTACCATCGACAGCTTTCTGCCCACTATCTCACCCTCACGTTCGCGTTCACGCTCACGACCGAACCTCCTAGGCGCCACATCATCACGTTTGAACCCTGCTCCGCTCCGCCCTTCCCGACCTTCTTCCGTCGACGAGCAAGAGACCGCTTGAAGC
>MAPW01000163.1:0-65971 GCA_001689995.1 Tilletia indica
TCGGCCAATAAACCAAAAAAAAAAAAAAAAAAAAAAAAAAAGGAAAAAACACAGTGCCTTCGATTGAGATACCCTATCCCACCTTAACAAACGCTCAAACTTGGACAGTAGACGTAGACTCTGATTTCCCATCTGCTCAGAAAGTTTGAAAGTGATCGGGAACAACTGAGAAAGTTTGTTCGAGCGATGTAGCGAATTAGATTTACGGCCGTAACGAAAACCACCCAATAACTCCAATACTCTAAAGAGTATGGGAATCAAGGCGGAAAGAGTGGTGTGCAACCGTGATGAGGTCGAGTTGGCTGAGAATGCTTGATGATGAAGGGGGTGCTGCGATGCTGCCATTGTTGATCCGTGATGTCGGGCCATCGGAGGTCCCACATTTTCACCAGACACCACACATCTCCGAATCCTAGACCCCACTTCTAAGTTCTAGCTCATCCTGATCACCGCACACAGGTAGCCCGTCCCGCTTCCATCATTCCGTCTACTGCGCCACCGAAATCCCAGTTCCCAGATCAACCTAATCGCACCGAGACCCCAAAGTACCGAATGATCGATCGCACGTATAATGTGCCGATGGCCGAGCGTCGTCGCTGGTCGCCGCCCGTATGAGGGTGAGCTGTAGTGACCGGTGCACTGTGGATGAATGACTTGTCGGCGAGATGTATTCCTCTTGTCGCCGGTATGTTCCATATCCAATCCCTGTCCCATCCCTAAAGCCTCGTGCATCACAGCTAGAAGCACCTGCTTCACGAGACAGACCCAGATGAAGACCAACAACGTCCATTGATGCGAGATTGACCTGTACTGGCGCGCATGATCCAGTTGGCCAGTGAGCTTGGGATCTTCCGTGCGAGGTCGAGAGTCGATCCCAGCGCAGCTGTAGCGGGTGGTGGTGGTGAGGTCCTCGAAAGTTTGTTGACCATTTTCGCGCACGCAATCCTCACCACGCTTGCTAACGGCCACGTGTTCCTCAGCAATAATCCAGATTCCGTCCGTTTCTGACCCAATACCTCCACTTCCAACTCATTCTCCATACTCTTTAGAGTATTGGAGTTATTGGGGTGGTTTTCGTTACGGCCGTAAATCTATTCGCTACATCGCTCGAACAAACTTTCTCAGTTGTTCTCCGATCACTTTCAAACTTTCTGAGCAGATGGGAAATCAGAGTCTACGTCTACTGTCCAAGTTTGAGCGTTTGTTAAGGTGGGAGTAGGGTATCTCAATCGAAAGGCACTGTGTTTTTTCCTTTTTTTTTTTTTTTTTTTTTTTTTGGTTTATTGGCCGATTTGCTATCGCCGCAAATCGCAACAGTTGCTCGCACACTGCCCGCTCCATTTTTCTGACCACCACAACCCCTTCAACCTCAACGGCTCTGCCATCAACATCATCATCGCCATTTTGCCGTCAGCACGAGTGCACTACAGTCGACAACACGAGTCTGTCCAGACTCCAGGCCTGAATTCTCATTCCTTCAGAACATCACGATATTAGCATCTAATCTCGTCCTCAGCCCTTCACACTCGCTACACAGCCAAACTGTTGATTGCCCTGCGGAACTGGAGCTGAACTTCTTTTCATCACTTCTTTGCTCACTTTTCTCACCACTTGACACTTGTTCTCTTCATTCTCAAATCTGCTCCTATCACACCTCAGCAGTGCAGGCCGCAGAAGCAACAACGACCTACCAGTCTACCACAGTACCACGCACCAAGTGAGTAATATGTTCATAGCTCTGCACATAGCGTTGCTCCGTCTTACAGCAGCGTCCTGCTCTCAATCCGGCTCTCAGCAGCCCACTCCAGCTCTCCGTGGCCACCGACCGGCTCCAGCAGCCCACAGCGGCTCCCAGAAGCCTCCTTAGACTCTCAGCAGTCCTCATTCGGCTCCCATCAGCCTCAATTTGGCTCTCCGCAGCCTACATCCGGCCCCCAGAAGCCTCAGCACGGATTATAAGTTCTAATAGCCTACTCCGGCTCTCATCAGCCTACTCCGGCTTTTCATAGCCTACATCGGCCTTCATCAGCCTCCGATCAGCTCTTCGTTGCGCCTATCCAGAGTCCGGTCGCTCGAGACACATCGACTCCATCGACGCTTCCTTCTCTTCCCTACGCTGCTCTGAGTCCGGTCGCTCGAGACACATCGACTCCATCGACGCTTCCTTCTCTTCCCTACGCTGCTCTCCTCGGCTTCATCGATTCTACATCAGTCCAGACGTTGAGGTCGAGGTCACTCCCTCCGTTACGAAAAGGCATGACAAACTCTGGAACTTTTATCTTCATCTCCATCTCCCACTCCGTTCGGGGGCTGCAAACGCCCATTTCACAGCGCCAGAAGGCACATTCGGTCTGCCATCTCGCTTGCAACCGGCAGCAGCACAGTCAGTCAGTCCGTCATCCGCGTGAATCTTGGACGTATCCATACCCGTCTCAGCGCTCGGCGCGCAGTGCTAATACGGCATACAGGCCATCAACCTGCAAGCACCTACTCTCACCGCCTCATTCTGGCTTTGGACACGACACCACCGACGTCGAGGTCGAGGTAGCTCCCTCCGTCACGAGAATGCTACTGTGGTGTCATCACGATCGAGTTCGAGACGGCTTCCGCCGCCCCGGCTGCATCCATGCTCTCCGGTGGTCGCCTCGACGGCAGCAGCCTCGAAATGAAGTCCGCTCAGTCCGTCTCTGAGACTCCCAACAATGTCGACTCCGAGCAGACGTCCGTCAGTGATGCGTCCAAGCCCGCTAAGAACCAGATCTCTACGAAGTAAGAACTCCAAAATACAGTTTTCGACGCCATGCGACTGATCGGTCGCACATTCGTGGACAGCGAGGTACATTACGACATGAAATACTGGCCCTGTCAGGTCATCGCTCCGAGTCCCGAGTTCAAAACCAACCATAACGGTCGTGTACAAGGACTAGACCGAGACAAAGATGCGGGGATGCCGACATCGCTGTCCGTTCCTGCTGCGGGCTTCTCTTGCTTCTTCCCTCGCCTTCACTTTGCTTCTCAATCTTTCCACAACGACCCGGGACAATCGTTTTCAAAGTGTGGGAATGTGCCAGCAAATAGCAATGGCCAACCACACGTGGCATTGTCATGTGGCTTCTTCCTATCTTATCTTATATCTTCCTCTCTCTCACGTTTCTCATCACTCACTCCTCTCTCGGCTGAGAGTCTTTCGTTCTCCTCATACACATTCGCCTTCCTTGATCCTTCTACCCTTTGTACTTAACTTTCACAAGCATTCATTATACACATCACGCCTTTCTTTCATTTTGCAGTCATTGCACATTACTCTTGCCAACATAGATACCGACTCGAAGTATGCTTTACGGCTTCCACAATTCACGGAGCAGTTGAAGGGTGGCGCAGCCACCCTGATGCTGCGAAACTCCTAGGCTTCTACATGTCTGCAGGAGTGTAGTATCACTAGTAGGTAGCTACACCAGTACAGTTAATGTTGAGGCGACTTGCAAATTACGAGGTCCACAGTTATCATGAATCAATCAAACGAGGTTTTGCGAAGTTTGAAAATTTACCAGCTGGAAATTCTCTCTGTTTTTCTTGATAAATACGACCCCCAAGAAGCAGTTGAAGGATGGCGCAGCCGTCCTGATGCTGCTGCTTGGAGGCTCATCGCATTTCCAGCGCATGTGATAATAGCTTTTCCGAATGACCAGGTCTACGAGACTACGATTTGCGAGGTCAAATGTCAATGGAATTGGAAGAATGTTTTGCAGCTTCTGCTCATCAGTCATCGCCTATCGGCCATCGTCCATGACTCCATAGTCCATCCCGATTCTTCTTGATTGAAACTTTCAACATTTCGGGGGTACTTCTGAGTTCTGGCCATCAGGAATCAAGTCAGGTCTTAGGCATATATGATATATGTAGATAAACAGATATAATAATTAATGTACGATGAGGACTAACGAATAGCAAATTGCCGAATTCCGTAAAAGTCTAAGAGTATGGAGAATTCCGCTGTCCCAGTCAGGGTCAGGCCGGTCGCGATAGCACATTCCACATACCACCATGATGACCTGCCCATACTGTTCAGCTCCCTCGTCCGGATCTGCTTGTGGGATCCATGCCAGTGAACGATCTTGCTGCCCGGAAGATCAATAAGGCGAAAGTCGACCACTGTACCTAGGCGAGTAGTCCTCTCGTCACGAAACAACTGTGACCGGAGGAGGGCCGGTAGCGGATATGCTGGGGGAACAGTGAGGGATATTCTTGCGCTTGGATGACCGTTGGTATTGAGAACCGATAGCTTGGGACCGCAGAATCGTGAAGAATACCGAAAGCTCTCGGGCAATCCTGCGCCAAAGTTCCGTTTGCTCTGTTGAGTCACTGCACTACTGTGAGTCGCCCCTTTGTGAGTGCATGCCTGAGCAAATCCAGCTCGGCTGTTTGCCTCGGTAGCGAGGGTGAGAACCAAGTGGGCTTTGAAATCGCCAGCTATCCCATCGCTGCCGTCGCATTGTACGAGATCTGCACCACTGGCGATGCTGTCGAAGAACGCCCACTGCGGTCTTGTTGCCGGTGCTTGTGCTGTCGGTGAGGCTAGACTGGTGGTGACCGTCGTCAAGAAGGCGACTTGCGTCGAGGACGAAGCCAAACCACCCGATTCCTTGTCTAGCTCGACTCCGCCGATCACCACATCTCGAAACGTTGCCGCCTGTTCCCAAACCATCGCCAGATCACAAACCACTTCCTCCTGCTCCGTTGCCTCCCTGATTATGACCATCTCCTCCGTTAACGCCCAGCTCATCCTATGCCATACCAGTGTTCCCTGACCCACTGCCTTCAAATTGACTCCCTCCTGATTGGATCTCCTTCGAGTGTAGTCACAGTCTTGCAGCGAGCGCGGGAGCAATTCACCAGGACGAGACAACGGCGGAACGAAAGTCGGCGTCTGTGAACGATGTGCGGCAGCGTGCATCGAGTGTACGCCGTCTACGGAGAGCATACCGGCTGAGACGGATGCAGCGGTGGCTGACACTTGGCGCTTTCGTGCTTCGTCGAGAGCCGCTGGTCGAGCCACTCCCTCCTGAATCGCTCCTTCCGCGCTCTCATGCATACCCTTCTGTCGAACCACTCCCTCCGGAACCGATCTCTCCTGAGATGTTCGCACCCAAGCCCTGTCCCCGTGTTCCCTTCTCATCTGCATCACTCCGACTAGTGCTGGGGCCACCTCGCAGCGAGCTGCGCTTCTCCTTGCCGGCAATGGCGGTAGGGAAGACTCGAACAGCGGCAGGCCGAACGTAACGAGAAGCAGTAGGCAGGAGTCAGTGACTGAATACTGACAGTAAGGTGCGAGAGGAGAAACGCACCTGTGACAAACGCCCCCGTCCTGTTGAGCGGACCCTCCTCCAATGCTTGATATTGGACTCGGGCTAACAGGGTGCAGGGGCGCTTCAACAGGGAGGGTCTGAGAGTTGCACTTAGCAACCTCGACCTCCATACGAGTTGAAGATGAGAGGGGAGACTTGCAGACTGCCACAGCCGCTCGCTGAGCAACGCCATCCCCCGCGCGCTGGTGCGCCTGCTGTTCGTGCATGTTCCGACCACATATGACGGTGAACGAGTGACCATTTGAGAGTGGTCACCGTCTCCGCTACTCCACTGATGAGATGTGAAGTTGGTGGTTGGGCTGATGGTCTCTGCATTCTGCGCCATAGCGCTCTCTGCTTGAAACCCATCGATGCATATATGCATGACGACCGAGATGTCGGGCACTCCGACACAGGGATGATGCACCGAATCTATACGCGACTGTTGACTCTCGGAGAACATTTCAGGGATTCTGATGCCTCTTAGAGTAGCCGCAACACAAACGCAACTGTCCTGGAAGGGAAAGACGTTGGGTGCCTGTGAGATGGCATTGATACCCCTCCGCGTTTCGCTTCGAGGACAGGACTGATTCGTTGCCGGTTCTTGTCCTTGGATGCAAGCGAAGCCAGAACCTTGCCTCAGAGGCAGCAGTTCTCCATGAGCAGTCGCGGGCATACACGGTGGGCCAGGACCTGTCGGCCCGAGCACGGCGAGGTCGTGACCGAGAACCGATGCAGGTGGAGCCAGCAATGCTGCACCGGACCACATCGCAGCAGGGGAGAGGATGGTCGCAACCGACTTGAAGGTGACCGTCCTTGCTCGCTTCTCGACCGATGACCGTTCCGAGAACTGGAATGCGCGACTGGTGTGGCTGTGAGGCTGCCGAAGGGGGCTGCTAACATCACGAGCGATCCGAGCCGGGAAGAGATCGAGGGAAGGCTTCGCCAGAGTGCCGAATGTAATCGTCCTTGTACCGATTCCGGCTGATGCTGCCAGAGACTGTTCCGCGCATGCTGAGAGCGAGATGACCTTCGAATCTGGAGGAGGACCAGTCGGTGAGGACGTAGATGGCCTTGTTCTGATTGCCTGCTGAATAAGTGCTGGGTTGATGTTCGTGGCGGTGCAGGTGAGGATATCACCGGGAAGGACGTCACCAAAGACCAGATCGGGCCCGGGCAATGATCTGGCAATGCCATGCCGCACTCCACCAGAAGAGAGTCCATAGATCGACGGCAGAATGACACAAGGCTGACCCAAACTGACGACTTCGTCTGAGGACAATCCAGATTGCTGGGAGCTGTCACCAACCTGCGCCTCTCGCTCAACGGAAACGGTGACCTCGTCAGAACACGCAGCTCTTGCCGTTGTGTCACCGGGATGTCGATGTGAGTGCGCAAGCACAGCGTCTGGAGTCATGGAGCCAAGCTTTGAGCACACTGTCGAATCAGCATGGGATAGCGCATTGCCGGTCGCTGTTGCTGGAAGCCTTAGGTCGATGGTGGAAGGAGAGTCGTTGGCCATCTCACTTTCCTCGCCTCGTGCGTGGGACGGCGAAGCTGCTGATGTTTCCACCAGCGCACTCTTGAGACATTCCAACTTCGATATAATGGAGTCGAACTTTGCCTCAATGCAAGAGAAGCATTGAAAGCGTCTGCGGCGGGCAGCGACTTCGGCCTCCAATGATGCCAGCGATGCTGCTCGGAGGCGTAAGGCGGCCTGACTGACGGCGGCCTGACCAAAGCGGCTTGCGAGAGCTGCGTCTTGCGTACGCCGAGGAGAGGGCACTTGAGCGGGGTGAGCTGCAGCTGTTTGTCGGTCGCCGGTTCCTGCGCGCTCGCCATTTGATGATCCTTGAGGGCTGAGATCGGGAGCGCAAGTTGAGCAGAGGTTCTCCTGATCGGCCTTCGCTTTGAGTGCGATCTGCCGATCCGTGAGCTGCTTGGCCAGCTCTAATTCGGAACGGCGATCATCGAGCAGTATGTAAGCCTTGATCCAATCGACGGACTTGAGCTCTTGATCCAGATGGCGGACACTTGCAGGGAAGTCACGGCGCAGCCTACCTCGAAACTTGATCTCCTCGAGCCTGTTCTCGTATGAGTCGAGGCTCCTCATATAGCCAGCCTCGACGCACCCAGCGCGGTCCCAGTCTGTTTGATACCAGGCTGACTTGAAGTGGTCGTCCAATACACGCCGAGAATGCCGATTCGTCTCGGTGTCGACGACCGTGAGGTCCAGCCGCCGATTGCGTAGCCAGAGGAGGAGAAGCTCGCATTCGGCGGCCCTCCGATTGTCTTCGAGAGCGGAAAGGCAGACAGAGCTCGTGTGGGCGACCCGTCCAATCCCGAGTACCGACGAGGACAGGGAACCTTCGTCGATGGAGGTGGTCGACCCGTAAGAGACGCCGACCTCGACCTTGATTTGCGGCGGCGAAGTGCTTGCCGGCCGCGGGTGCGGAAGCGCGTTGACCTTTGCGCTCTCCGCGCGCTGCTCTTGCTGCAGCGCCTGTTGAGCTCCGCCAGTGCGACTAGCGCTGGACGTAGGCAAAGCTACCATGTCAGATTTAGGCCGTGACGGAAGGCCGGACGGACTCGGCTCTGACTACCGAAGGTTGCGCTTGTCGCACTCGATGCTGCGTCCAAGATCAGACCTGCTATTGTAGCTAGGGATGACACGTAGGACAGCTTGATATGAGTGAATTGATGGTTCTCTAGACATATCTACAGAGAGAGAGAAGCTAACAACCTATTGAGCACTGTGCCTTTCCCCGTCTACCACGCGAGCCATGACGGTCACTGAGCCCGGTCTCGAGGCCCGGAGCGGGGCATTTCTGACACTCCCTCCTGATCCAGCACTCCAAAAGATGCGCTGGTCAGGGGCGCACAGATGGAGGGAGATCATACTGGGCAGTCGACTCCGAGCCAGCGACAATCCGCAGCTTGCGTACTCATTCACAGATCCGTCACTCGAGGTTGACAATCCTGAGTACCAGCCCAGCAAGCTCATCAGTCGCTTCAAGATCAAGGACTTCCCCTGGCTTCTGGACGAGACTGCTACGTCGCCGCCGGTCTGGTCGCTCGAGGTCATTCTCGGGTTTGAGTTTACTTCGAAGCCCTTTGTCAGCATGGTCGTGGGCCAGAAGGGGGGGAGCGACAATGGAGGAGCAGGAGGAGGAGGAGGAGGAGACGTCGAGCACCGATCGCCGCAGCAGCCAGTTCTTGTGAGGGACGTCATTGGAGCCCTCGCGGATCTCGCACGTCGATGCGACCATGTCTGGCCTCGCAACCACCCTTACCGAGGTCCTGGGGACGACCGCGTGCCACTGAAATTCAACAAAGCACCTCGTCTGCGACACAGCGGCGGACGATGGGGCATGGTCGCCCTCGTCTTCGACCATGTGGATGAGGCCTATGTGACTCAATTGTTCGTGAACTTCGCGAACGTCGCCCACATGTTCTTCCACTAGTGATGAAGAGCCCCGTGTCTGTATGCTTCTCTGATCCTCGCAAATCACCCTTGTTGACTCCCCTCTCCTGATCACAAGATGAGCGACGAGGCACTGAGCAGGGACGCGTCGAGGGCATGGAGCTGTCCCCTCCGACCAGAAGGTGGAGAAAGAAAGAGTTTTTGTCAAATTCTCAAGAAAGCAGAGCCGAGAGAGGGAGGGAAACAGATAGAGAAGATCTTTAGGTGGGAGGGAAGAGCAAAAGATTTGTATGTCGAAACGCTGAAACGATGAGGACGACTTTCCTCTGTACGGTGCAGCCGTGTCCATGCATGAGGTACTTCAAGCACCCTCGTCGAACTCGTCGGGGTTCTACAAAGAGAGTAAGAAAGTATGTCAGCATCGAAACAAAGTCTCGACATAGCAAAGGGAAACGAGACTCACGTCGAAGTAGTACTGGATGGCCATCTCGGTGTTGCGGCCGCACATGAGGTAGACCATGATGGCGCGCTCCTCTGGGATGCCCATAGCTGAGATCTGCTCAATGTTGCCCCGGTCCTCCTCGGTCAGTTGGACCTGCTGTGCCTGGTGGAAAGAACGAAACGCGTCAGTGTGAGATCAGAAGAGAGTAGAGGAGAGAGAGAGAGATACGCACCCCACCCTCGAAGTCTTCGCCACCCATAAGCTCATCCAAACCTTCCTCACCACCCTCTCCACCAAGGAGAGGCCCCATCATCTGCCTCAACCGACCCATAACCTCCTGCGGATCATTCTCCAAAGCTTGGGCAAGGGCAGGGTTCGACTGAGCAATCTGCTGCAAGAGTGGCTGAAGTGCCGCAGGGTTCTGGATCAACAGCTGTCGAAGTTCTTCCATCATGGCTGGGTTACCGAGCATCTGTTGAGCAGCTGCGAGTTCTTCTGAGTCGGGCATCCCTCCTGCTCCTCCTCCACCTGCTGCGCCAGCTTGTCGTCGGAGGGCGGAAAGTTGGGCGGCTAGACCACCTGCGCCTGCTCCTCCTGCTCCTGCACCTGCTCCTCCTCCACTGCCTGCTGCTTGTGCTGCTGCTTCGAAGAGGTTGCCTGTGCGTTGAGCTGTTGGTGCGCTGGGTGCGTTGGCTCCTGCAGTGGCACCACGAGCGGGTGTGGCGGGTGTTCCGCCAGTCGCGCCTGTGCCAGCTCCAGCAGCAGCAGCGGGAGCATTCGCACTCTCCGGAATGCCCTAAGCGCCACAAACAGAAAAAAACGGACGCGTCAGTGTCGTTCAAAAGCAAGAAAATGAGGGAGGAATACTGACAGTGAGGAGATACTCGTACGCGCGATCGGGGTTGTTGAATGCGGCGCGCATGGCGCGCATGACTTCTTCGCGTGGGGAACCGCTCATCTCGACGAGGTTCTGGACTGCGGACTCGAGTGCGGGGCCGGAGAGGAAGGAGGTGCCCATTGGTTGGTCTGCGGCTGGGGCAGCTGGAGCAGTGGTGGTAGATTCTGTGGTTGATGCGGGTGCTGTTGTTGTTGTTGACGTTGAATCTGAGGGAGCAGTGGCGGGCGCAGCAGCAGCAGCAGCTGTAGATGATGATGATTCCGCAGCAGGAGCAGGAGCGGCTGGCTCAGCTTTCGATGCAGCAGCAGGCGCTGGCTTTGGCTTTGAGACCATGACGACGAGGAAGTCCTTCTCCTTGATGTTGCATTCTGCGATGGACTTGTCGTCTGTGAGGATCTTGCCTGAGAAGATGATTTTCTGCTGTGGACGGGGTGGCCCTTGAGTTCGCTGATCTTGGTCTTGAGGGTTGCGATGGTGTCTGTGGGTTCTGCGTCGAGTTGGAAGGTGCCCCCAGAGAGTGGCTTGATTGTGATGCGTACCATTTTAGCTGAGGTGGTGGTAGTGGTTGTCGCTGTGATGGTCTGAGCGAGGGGAGAGAGAGAAACGCGTCGCTATTTGAGAAACACGTGACTTGGTATTTTTGAAAAGTGGCTGTTGTGAAAATTGCTGATATTTTGGGAAGCTTTGTCTCTTTCTTCCTTTCCCTCACTCACTCACTCATTGAAGACGACCACCAACAGCAGCAAAGACAAGATGGCATCAGAACAAGTGGCAGCAGGAGCAAGCATCGTGGCAGACTCAGTCACTGTCCTCGTCGACGGCGCATTCCAGGACCACATCCTCGAACTCACCCCTTTCCTCGCACGCGCTCTCCCACACGACCACCGACAGGCATTCATAGACAACGTACGCAGCAACGTATCTCCAGAAGAAGGAGACGCTCTCGAGAACGACCCTCAGAAGCGCATCGAAGTCCTCAGCATCATCGTCAACGCACTCAAGACTCTCCCCGAACCAGCCACAGACCGCGAGCTCGAAGGCGCATTCAACCTGCTCCTCACCCTCATCCTCACCTCGCCTGCTGCCTCTGCCTCATCCTCCTCCTCATCCTCCTCAAGAACAGAGACCGAGCTCAGCAAGGAACAGACTGAACTCCTCTCCCGTCTGGCTGAGGTTGTTGGTTCTTCATCTTCATCAGCCTCAGCGACTGACAAGAGCATTGCCAAGTATCGCATCCTCACCAACTTCTTCAACGCCCTACCATCCCGCTCTCCCGTCCGGCTCACCATCTTCCTCTCGCTCCTCTCCCTCGCCGCACACTCGGACGACCTCGACATCCTCTCCTCCGCCTCTGCATATGTCTCCTCCTCATCACCATCATCAAGCTCCACCTCCGCCGCGTCTGTGTTGCTCTACTCCCTACCCGCATGGCTGGCCCAGTGGTCGCTCGACGAAGGGAGGAAGCAGGAGGTCCTCAAGCAAGTGGCTGATATCCTTCTCAAGCAGACGGACGACGCTACGGCCGCAGGAGACGAGGCTGATCCATCTGCCGCCGCACGCACTTTGGCCTTCCACAAGCTCTACCTCCGCTTCCTCGACGCTGCTTCTTCCAGTGATGCGGCAGCAGCAACATCAGCGGCAGAGACGACTGTCGCTCTCGCCCTCCGTCTGCCTCACGTATTCGACTTCCCTTCCCTGCTCGAGTCTCGCGCGATTTTGGGACTCGAGAAGAGTAATGCTCCCCTGTGGACGCTCCTGGTCGGGGTCGTCCTCGCGCCCGGTGGACGTGGACAGCGCTTTGAGTCATGGAAGGCGAAGAATGGAGATCTGCTGAACAAGATTGGTGTTCAGGAGGCTGTTCTTGTGCGTAAGATCAGACTGCTCGACATCGCGTCCCTCTGCGCTGCCCAAGTTTACTCCGACACAGCAGCAGCGGCAGCAGCAGCCGCCGCCGCCGCCGTCGCAGCTCAACAACAGCCCACAGAGGATACGAAGTCACCGGCCGAGGTTGCCTACTCGCTCATCGCGTCCTCCGCCCTGCCACCGAACCAGCCGAGGACGTCGAGACCTGGGTGATCGACGTCATCCGCGCCGGTCTGGTCAGCGGTAAGCTGTCGCAGGTGAACGAGGTCTTCAGGGTGTACCGTGTCTCGAGTGTGATTCCTCTGGTGGAGTTCTCGGCGAGTCAGAAGGGTGGGGAGGGGGTGTTCAGTCGGAAGCAGTGGGAGGTGTTGGAGGTCAAGTTGGGTGCGTGGAGGGAGAGTATTTCGAGGATGTTGGAGACCCTTGGTGGTGAGTGTCCTTTACACCCTTTGCTTTTTGGAGACGAGTGTGCTGATGAATTTTTTGATACTTGGACAGCTGCGGCGAAGCAACAGCAGGTCTCGAATGCGGCTGCTCAGACGGTCGCTCAGGCGCAAGCTGGGTCGGAGCAGCAACAGCAGCAGCAGCAGCAGCATGCGAGTGTACAGCAGGCGCAGGCTGTCAACTGAGGGTTTCCCGTCCAGCCTTTCGTCCTTGGATTTCCTCTGTCTATGCCCTTCTTTCTTCCCATTTGTCTTCTCTCTCTCTCTCTCTCTCTCTGTTCGCTCTCTCTCTCCCCCAAAAAATGTCAGATATATTGATGCTACCTTGAGAAGATGGTCTGAGCGTCGGCCTTGAGAAGTAAAGGCAACTCGATGAGCATGACCACCACCACCACCATGACGAACACAAACGATGCGCAGGTCAAGAGGTAGCGTCCAGGCAAAGCAGTAAGGATAAGGAGAATGCCAGTCAGCCAGCAGCAGTCGACCCTGCTCCCCTTCGGCCACCAAGTCTACCACTCCTCCCTCCACCCAGGCTCATCCCGCCCCTTGCCTCCCACAAACCCAACCAACGCGGCCCACCACCTCCAGTACCAGACACACCCACCCTCCGCGCCGACGTCTTCGCCCTCCTGGACGCCTTCGCTGGGGCTGAGGAAAGGAGGTATGCTTCGTTTGTGAGGGAGTGGGAGGGCAGGGGTTGGGGTAGGGTTTGGTTCTTGATGGGGAAGGGAGGAGGGGAGGGTGGATGGGTTGAAGGGGGTTGTTGATGTCTTTGTTGGTGAGTCCCTTTCTTCTCTCTCTCTTTACTCTGAGCTGAGCTGCGTGTTATGTGTTTGCAGAGCATTTCGTCCCGCTTTATCAACTCCTTCAAGGTCGGGATGGAGGATCAGAGAAGGACAACGGCAAGGGGAAAGGCAAGGAACGAGAAGGTCTTCCTACTCAAGAACGATCAATCTTCCTCCGAGCACTCGGCGCGCTCTTCGCACTATACACAATGTATGCGGCCCTTACGACGACGACGACAAGGACACGGACGAGCTCGAGGAGGACCGTCCCAGAGGCTGTCTGGCTCTACTGCCAGCTCCTACATGGGCCGAGATCAACCTTGTCCCCGTCCTTCAAGCTCGAGAGAGGGAGGCTGGCATGGAGAAAGTCGTAGTTGAGAAGAAGAAGAGGGCGAGGAGGAAGGGTAGAGTTCCTGAGCCTGCGACTGCGGAGGGCAGGACGAGGTGGGAGAGGGGAGGAGGAAGGGGAGGGGGCAGGCCGAACAAGCGGGCTAGAGTGGATACCACGATATCAAACACCCGTGCACACAGTACTGGCCGTACACGAGCGCCCGCGAGAAAAGGAACGACGCCCTCTACACCCGCCGAGGTTGAACCCGACGACGCCGAAGACTCCTCCTCCGACGAAGAAGAAACTCCTACAGCACCAACCACTCGCAGACGATCTCGATTGCGATCGAAATGGAAACGGCCTAAACCTCTTACGGACCCAGTCGAAATCGCAGCAGCCGCTCTGGCTACTCAACGTCTGTTGGAGGGGTGTTCGGGTACAGTGAAGGTGCATCCGGATGAAGGGAGAGTGTTGATTTCGAGGGAGCTGTTTGAGGGGTGTGTGGTTAAGATGGCTGGGCTTGTGCGGGAGTTCTTGGGGGAGGAGGCGGAGAGTGGGGAGGATGGAGTTGGGTTGGTGGATGAGGTTATTTTTGTGTTGAGGGAGATGTTGTGTTTGGACCAGGGGAAGGAGATTCATCTCCGACAAACGGGCATCTTCCGTCTTCTTGTCGGGCATACTCCATCTCCCACGACTCACCCGGACGACACTTCGACCGCGGTGAGGACCTTCTTCGGCCCGCTCTGGTACTCCTCCACCACCTTCGCTTCGAAGATGACGAAGGACGTCCCAGAGTATATCGGGGGCTATCTCTCCCTCCAAATCATCCATCCGACACATACCTTCCACCTAGCCCTCTCGCGCGCCGATGCTCTCCGATTAACTATTTCCGAACGGACGGACTCCGGTTCTTCTGCGAGTGATTCGGAGTTTGTGGGGATTTGCGAGATGATGTTGAGGGAGAGGGCGAGGAGGGAGGCTTTTGGGTTGGCGCCTTGTTTTGATGAGGGTGGTGGGGTGAGGAGGAAGGGGGGTTGATGATGTTGGCCCGTAGCGAGGATGAGGATGAGGATGGAGAGGAAGGGTGGGAGGTCGTGGGTGTGCCGGAGTTATGGTTGATCGGGCCTTGTTGGTCCAGGCGGAACGGAGGGCGGTGGAGATGATTGGCTCTTCTTCCTCTTCTTCTTCTTCGGGGGCGACAGAGATAGGAAAGGGGAGAGGGGAACGGCATTCTCGAAGGACGCGATGGATTTCGTCAAGATGTTCTCGTTCGGGACGAGTCTGGACGGTGCTGGTGGAGGCAAATTCGTCCGGGTGCCGAAGTCGTGTTTGTCCGAGGCGCGGCTGTATGTTGATAGTGTGTTGGGGGCGCGGGCGAAGGGTGCGGTGAGTGTGAGTGATGCGATGATGGAGATGGAGGGTGTTCGGCTTGAGAGTGAGGAGGAGGACGAAGAGGAGGGGAAGGGGGGGAGGAGATTGAGGTTTTGGATGAGCCTGAGGTTGAGGTTCCGAGGGAGGTGGATGAGGTTGAGTCGGAGCGCGAACTCGAACCGGAGCCATCGCCTGAGCCTGTGCAAGAGGCAGTACAAGGATCGACTTCGACATCGACATCGACTCTGATACCCGGCTCGTCGATGATGCTCGCTCTACCAGGACTGGGTCAACCCTCCCGCCTTCACATCCCAGCGGAACCAGTGAAGAAGGCCAAGCCGAAGAAGAAGGCGGTCAGCATCATCGTCAAGAAGAAGATCGAGAAGGAGAAGGGGTTGAGGAGTGCTGCTGTTTCGCTTGGGGAGCTTGAGGATGAGTTGGAAGGGGTTCTTGTTGAGGCTCGACGGCGGACGGTCAAGGCGTTGCGGGTGTAGCCTCACTCAGGACAATACATACACTGCCATTTCGATTTCAGTACATCCTAGGTCTAGACTGTGAGGGTGAAGGTTAGCGTCGACGGGGCTGAGTGTCGTCTGCTTGAGAAGCCCCGCAATTCCCACACACAAACACTGCCTCGCATGCACGCCATACAGAAAGCCAAGCCATCTTCCCTTCCCACAACAGCAAAGAGTATAAAAGGAGAGAGAGACTGGTTCTTCTTCTCTACCACATTCATCATCTTAAGGTAGAAAATGGCAGCCTCACCTCCAAGTCATGCTGCTGCTGCCCCAACAACACCCGCCAGTAGCACCAGCATGAACAGCACAGGCAATAATGCTGCTCCCCTCGCCGTCTTGCGTGTACAGATCCTCGCAGCACGCAACCTCGCTGCCATGGACAGAAACGGCCTCGCTGATCCTTTCGTCACCGTCGCCTTCCTCGGTGGAGCACTGCCCCCAGCCGTCGTACAGAACAATGCCAAACCCAAGAACAGCAGCGAGATCCCTGCTCCTACTACGTTCAACTATGGAAGCAATCGACGCTCCACCTCCGTCTTTCCCAAGTCTCTCAACCCGGCATGGTCCTCCAACGAGGCTACCTTCGACCTCCCCATCCTGCCCGAATGGTTGGGGATCGACGACAGCAGCAGCTCAGCCAACAACAACACAGCTATTCCAACCTCCCCCGCTGCAGCCGCCGCAGCCGTCGCAGGAGAGGCCGGCAACCCAGCTCGTCCGCGCAATCGCAGCGTCCGTCTAGCAGGTCGCGCAGCCTCCGCCGCCCTCGTCCCACTCCGATTGACCGCAAAGGGAGCAGCAGCAGGTGCACGCGCCGTCCGATCTCGCACTCCACGACCGATCATCATCATCGGCCCTAACAACTTCCGTCGGAAGCGCAACAATAATAACAAGCAGCAGGAACAGCAGCAGGAGAAAGAAGCAGGTCAGCTCGAATTAGTCCCCTCGCGCGGGTCTATTGCTCTCGCTCGATCACCCGCTGCCGCTCTCACCGCTGGCATCGTGTCCGGCATCGAGTTCGTCGTCTGGGACAAGGACAAGTACACCAAGAATGACTATATGGGCGAAGTCTCTGTGCCCGTCGAAGCTTGGGCTCCCGCACTTGCCGCATCGCGTCTCCTCGGCTCAGGATTCCAGTCAGCGGGCTCGGCGAACAACATTCGGGATGGATCCGATTCGATTGCTTGGGCGGACGCGCAACCTTTCTGGATGCCACTCCGCTCGACGCGTCTCAACACGAAGAAGAAAGTCACGGGCGAGTTGCAGCTCAAGATTGGTCTCGTCGCCGTACCCGATTCCTCCGTCGAGCACGAACAGCGTCCGCCGACGACGCGTCCTGCCCTCAATGTCTCCTCGGGCTCTCCACCACCACCACCCGTTCAGGAGGGAGGAGTGGAGTTGCCCACCCTTGCAGACGTCTATCAGGCCCTCCTCCTCGCTCGACTCGACTCGGACAACGCATCCGTTCGGCTGTACCCGCCGATCAGAGTGTGGGTACCGCCCCCGCCTCCGATCCTTTTATCGATGACGGTCTCAGTTCGGGCGAAGAAGACTCGGACGACGACGAAGAGCTCGAAGAGCTCGAGAGTGAGGATGAAGATGATGAGGATGAGGACGAGGATGAGGATGAGGACGATGATGACGACGAGGAGGAGGAGGATGAAGATGAGAGTGATAGTGGGTCGGAAGAGTCCTACTACGAGACGGAGACCGAAGGAAACGCGACTGAGGGTGAAGATGACTTCTATCGCACAATCGGCGTCGTCCCTCCACCCCGCACCGGAGGAGACATCAAAGAAGCCGCAGCTCTTAATCAAGGTAGCGTTTTTCCTCCGGGCAAAGTCCCACCTACAGCTCTCGAACCAGGCCCACTCGCCCTCCCTCTCCCATCGGGCTCCTCGCCTTCTTCCTCGCCCTCGCCTCCCGTCCTGCAACAGCCAGCGCCCGCGCGTCCACCTATGACGCGCCCCGAAAGCAAGAGTCGACTCAGTTTCCGTCAATTCTTGCCCCGTCCTAAGCTGTCTACTACGAGCTCGTCCAGTTCTGTCACTTCTGGGGGAGGAGTGGAGACGGCCGTTGCTACTGCTACGACTACGGCTGTTGGTGTTGCTGCTGGGAGCAGTACTGAGTCGAGTTTGGCAGTCCCTGCTGCCGTGCAGCCTCAGAAGAGACGAATTCGGCGGATCAGGAAGAAACAGCGTGGTGGGGAGCCTCTCCGTGAGCTCTCCACGCAGGATGGGGAGCGCAAAAAGAAGAAGAAGAAGAAGAAATCGACGAAGACCAAGAAGGAGGGTGGTGGTGGTGGTGGTGGGAAGAAGAGGGCGGCGGCAGGGAGAAGGATGAGGGGTAAGATGCAGCGTGATTATTCGTTCAAGGCTGAGGCTGGGTTGGATATTATTGGGATTGTGATGTTGGAAGTCAAAGAGGCGCGGAATTTACCGCGTTGGAAGGGAAGTGAGTAACAGCTTCCTTCTCTCTCTCTTCCTTCCCCTCCTCGCGCGAGATGATACTGATTGCCGCTCGTTGACAGTGATCGGCGGCTTCGATATGGATCCCTTCACGGTGGTCTCGTTTGGACAGAAGATTTACCGCACGCGCGTTTGTCGGCATACGCTCAACCCTGTCTGGGACGAGAAGCTGCTGTTCCATGTGCGCCGGTATGAGGACAAGTTCCAGATCAAGGCTGCTGTGAGTTTTACATTCTTGGTTGAGACACGGGGGAAGTGTGGAGGCTGACGATTCTTTTCGGGTGCTGGGACCCAGATATACGACTGGGACCGGATCAGCAGTCATGATTATTGTGGCGGTGCCTCGCTCAACGTGGCGGACCTGATCGCCAAGGCACCCACTCCTGATCCCGTCACAGGTCTGTACGCTTCCGATCTGGACTTCGACCAAGAGCTCGGCACCTTTGACCTTCCCCTCGAGGGTGTCCGCGATGCCGTCACGCCCGGTGGTGGTGGCAGCGGGAATGGCCCGGCTGCCACGGCCGACACGATCTTGAGCAAGCTTCACCTCGGCTCTTCTTCGAACAAGCCTCCGACACTGACCTTACGCGCCAAATTCCAACCCTACGCCGCGCTCCGTCAACGATTCTGGCGTCAGCTTCTCAAACAGTTCGACACGGATGATTCGGGCACGCTGACCTTCTTGGAGCTCTCGAGTATGTTGGACTCCTTGGGGCTACGTTGACGAGGGAGACGATTGTGGGTTGGTTTGAGAAGAGGGGGAAGGATGTTGATGATGGGACTGGGTTGAGTGTTGATGAGGCTATTGCTGCGCTCGAGGGGAGATGCGGAAGCCGGAGAGTGAGAAGAGGGTCGCTGCTCCTCTTGGTGGAGGAACTGCCTCGGCGGCCTCGGGCCCCGGTGGGTTGGACAATGGGACAGAGACGCCTGCGTTGGATGATGCGTTGATGTCTACTTCGGTTGGGGGGATGGATGTAGAAGGTCCGCAGGCGCCTACGAATTTGGGTAAAGGGAACGATAAGCCGATCTTGGTACCGGAGATGTCGCTCGAACCTCCTACGCCGATCGATGGTTCTTTTGCTCCTAAGCCTGGGACGGACCCTGTCGTTGGAGGCCATGGACGCAAGATGGAACATAGCGATTCGAACATGTCGTCGTCGTCCATCCTGATGCGTGGATTCACGGGCTCAAGCACGGCTTCGGGCGAGGGCGAAGGCGACTACTCGAACGACGAGGTTCGCGAGCGGGTCATCACGCTCAAGGCTTGTCCGCTCTGTCATATGCCTCGACTCTCGAATAAGGCGGACGGGGACGTGGTTACGCACCTGGCGGTGTGCGCCTCGCAGGACTGGCGCCGAGTGGACAGTCTGATGGTGTCCAACTTTGTGACGGCGTCCCAAGCGCATCGGAAGTGGTTCACCAAGATTGTGAAGAAGATTTCGCACGGCTCGTACCAACTCGGAGCGAACTCTGCCAACATTCTCACGATTGATCGACGGACGGGGGAGATATGTGAGGAGAAGATGCAGGCTTATGTGAGGTTGGGTATTCGGTTACTCTACCAGGGTGGGACGAGGAGTCGGATGGAAGGAGCGAGGATTAAGAGGATGTTGGCTGCGATGTCTGTCAAGCAGGGGATCAAGTTTGACTCCCCTCTCTCGAAGGCTGAGATTCCTGCCTTTATCGCGTTCCACAACCTGGACGTGAGCGAGATTCGGGATCCGTTGGACTCGTTTGCGACATTTAACGAGTTCTTCTACCGGAAGTTGAAGGAGGACGCCCGGCCTTTGGACTCGCCGGAGGATCCGAAGGTCTTGGTCAGTGCGGCCGATTGTCGGTTGATGGCTTTCGAGAGCGTGAGCGCGGCTACGTCTGTCTGGATCAAGGGGCGGGATTTCACTATTGAGAGGTTGTTGGGGGATGAGTTTAAGGGGGTTGCGAATGAGTATGCGGACGGGGGTGGGTTCTGTATTTTCAGGCTTGCACCGCAGGAGTGAGTTTGTTTTCCCCCCCTATGGTTCTTCGAGAGAGTTTTCGCTGACTGGGTTTTTGGTTTTTTGGGAATAGCTACCATCGATTCCACTGCCCTGCGGACGCGACTGTCGGTCGGATCAGCAAGATCGAGGGACAGTACTACACTGTAAGTGCAGGAGTGACGAACGACGTAATAATGGATTCTGACCACTGATGTAACTCCTTTGTCTAATGATCGAACAGGTCAACCCAATGGCCATCCGCTCCTCCATCGACGTCTACGGCGAGAACGTGCGCGAGGTAGTTGAGTTCCACTCACCCCAATTCGGGACCTTCTTCATGGTCTGCATCGGCGCCATGATGGTCGGCTCCATCGGACTCGAAGTCAAGACGGGCGACCGGGTCCAACGTGGGGATCCCTTTGGCTGGTTCGCGTTTGGGGGTAGTACGTTGTGTATGGTGTTGCCTCCGGGCGCTTGTGCGTTTGATGAGGACCTGTTGGACAATTCGGGCAGGGCTTTGGAGACGCTTGTTAGGGTTGGGATGAGGTTGGGGAAAGCTACTGGGTCTGGTGCTGTGGGTGAGAGGAGGGAGTAAAGGGAGGGAGTTTTAAACATATCGCTTTGACGACCCCCCTTTTTCGCTGAAAATTCTGCAGGGGACGGACGGTTTGCTATATACTTGTTTTTTTCGGTGCGCTTCCTATCATTCCTCTGCGGTCATACCTCTTCTCTTTCACGACGTCTGCCTCTTCATTGAACGATTCCCAATCCAAATCAAGACATATCTTCGGTCTCACTCGAGTACGATTACAGTAAGCTTGCGCTTGGATCTAGAAGCATTAGGCGGTGGTGTTCAGTTTACAGGGTATGAGTGCGCGAGAAGGACTTGAATCAGAAGGGTGACGGCGAGGAGTGACGACGAAGAGTGAGGCAGGCAGGCATGAGGAGGAGGAGAAGCATTAGGCGGTGGTGTTTGGTTTACATGACGGCGAGCAGCGAGGCATTAAGGAGTAGCGTGGTCAGGATTGCGGATTGATGTGATCCAGAATGACGAACATTCGTCCAGTGTGGAAAGGCCGTTCCCATACGCCCTCAGGCGAGATCTTGGTCCGGAACATAGCAGAAATGCGCTGAAGCTTCCCTCGCTTTCCCAATGCAGGGGCTGGTTTGCTGTTGCTGTCGGGCGGTGCATCCAAGAAGCGAAAGTACTGCGATTCCTGGACGGGTGCATCGAGCCAGACCAGGTACTCCAGCGATTGTGGGAAGACGCAGTCGACGAGGATCTCCTTCTTCGGGAAAGGTTTGGTTCGATCGCTGAGATGTAGGATTCGAAGTGATCGCGCTGTAACGAGGCCAGCGAGCAAAGGGCCGATCTTCTCTTCCGCGCTGGGTTCATTCCCTTCCGCGCTGGGTTCAGGAAAACCGAAGGGTGAGTTTTTCCTCCAGATGAGGGCGAGCTCTGTCAGGTTGGGCAGGAAGTCGGAGGTGAAGGCCGAGGAGAAGGAAGCTTCGAACCGGTCCATATCTTCGACGATGCCAAGATCGAGTTCGAGACAGGTGACAGCTTTGGCTGCCTCGGGAATCGAGTGAGCCACATTGTGGAGGAGAAGGAGTGCAAGTCGAGCACTTTTGCGAAAGGAAAGAAGTTTGTGAGGCGAATATGGGACAGTCGACCTCCTCGTTCGGCGTATTTCTCGAAGGGCTCAGTCCAATAGGCGGTGAGCTGGCGTAAGTTCGGATAGATTTCGCTGGCGACGGCATCAGTGCCGTGGAGGATGAGCTCATAGTCCTCTGTCGCCAGTATGTTCGGATGACGCCTAGCGAAGTCGATCCTCTCTTCTAGGGATCGATACTGGTCTTGAACTCCGAAGCTTTGCAGATGAGGAAAGGTCTGACAGAAGCTTGGCGGATCTCCACTGTAAATAACCAATTTTTGAAGATGAGGATGCCGATCGAGGAACTCGTCGACAAACTTAAACTCCTGGTTTTGGGTACTGTATCCCACGTCGTAGCTGTTAAAGTAGAGCTTTTCCAGGTGACTAAATGTCAGGAGCGGCAGGATGGCTTCCCCGTAATCCTCGAAATGTGACTGGATCGAAAAGTCTTGAAGGGTGAGAGCTGCGGCCCCAGAGAGGTCCGCCCAAAAGGTCTCGGGGACATTACGTTCCGGTATTCGATATCCGTCCTCAAGGTCATCGCCGTGGTAGTGGAAGTTGATCAGGCCAGAATTTGCGTGCTCCCGTGCCGACCCCTGGATATCGAAGATAAACTGCGTGAGGGCTGCCCAGTCGCCGATCCATTCTTCGCGTTGTCGGCCGTAGCAGTTTGGACGTCCTCGCAGCCTGCCGTGTCCATGTCGGTTGTAATTTTGGGTGCTAGAACCGCAATGATCCGAAGGGCGACGACGTTTTGCTTGAGTCTCGAGCAGTTGTGGAAAGCATTGACTAGTGACCGGATGTCGGTAGTTCCGAGGGTAAGATCGATGGCAGGGGCTTTGCGGGTTGACACCTGGGCTTTGTCCACCAGTGTCAAGATGGAAGTAATCGCTGCCCAATTATGAACAGGAATGGATGGCGGAAGCGAGCTCTGTTCGGGTTCGAGCTCGAGGACATCGTTTCGAATCCTCAAGAAGCGGACTTGGCTGAGCAGTTGCGGGTTGGCCTTGTAGAATTGGAGTTTCTCCGCCGCAGCTGAGGTCGGGATGTCGAGGTAGTTGGGCCAGACCCGGAGTGCGTAGACGCGAAATGCCTTTGAGACGGCAGAGAGACTGAGCAGGTCGACTCGCTCGCGGCTGAGGTAGCTAAGCGTGTGCTCGACCAACTCAGGGTAAGCGAGGAAGCGGTGGACAGCTGACATCGCACTCATCCTTGCTAAGTATTCGAGCCTCGAAGCAACGAAAGTAACGCTCGTGGTAGAGAAGGAGAGTAAGATTCAATCATTGATTGCTGTAAGTGAGTCAGTAGTCAGTGCTCGGTGCTCGGTTCTCCATGGATTCCTTGTTCCAAGTCCAGGCGGGCGAGGTTCAACATTTTTTATCTAGGGATCTAATCAGCGCGTCAAAGAGAGAGAGAGAGAAATTCGATTGGCCAAGGCTGCGCAAATGGCGCGGCAAAAAGGCGCGCGTCGACGCGACGCGCACACCTATAATAAGGTGCCCAAGATACAAGAGGGGTAGTGACAGCAGCGCTGTATGCTAGCGAGCGGGAAGTATGCTCTATCCAGATCGTTCCAACGTAGCTCAACCGGCGGAGACCAGTACTCCAAGGCGGGCGTCTGCGTACGAGGAGGTCGTATAAAGGGGACCGAAAGCAAAGGAGGAGAGGTAGAAGTGAAAGGAAGAAATTGAGGTAGGAGGCAAAATGAAAAGGGGCGGAGACGCTGGAGAGTAAGGCAATGGCGGATGAGAAATGGGCGGGGTGTAGATGGTAGTGAGTGAGTGGTTGATGGCTTGGTGAGGGTGCTGCGGTTGATCTTCGGTCGTCGTGCAGCGGTTATCCGTCCACCTCATCTTCATGCGCGTCAAAGAACAACTTACGCGACGCGTTTCTCTATGCGACGCGTCCTAGAGAAACGCGTCGCGTAGCGCGCGCGTTGGGAGTTGGACGCGTTTTTTGTTTGAGAGGAAGTGTTGGTCTCTCACTCTCTCCTTCTCTTTAGAACTTCTGTCTGCCTGTCTGTCTGTCTCCTTCCCCTTCCACCCCAACATCCATCGATAGATTTCCTACAGTCGCACAAGGATATCAAGATGACAGCGAATCCAAATCATCAAGCCATACTGGAAGCCATTGTCAGAGGAGAGTACCGCGAGGACCTCCCTTTCCGCCTCTTCTTCGAACGGGCGCTTCACTCATCCGACCTTCCATGGGGTAGGGACTATGAGAAGCCGAAGAAGGCCAGTATCGTCGACGCCGACAAGGAGCTGGAGAGGTGGCGGCAGCCGCTGCCCGAAGAGCCTTACATCGAGAGCGACTTTTCCTTCGACTGCGATGAGTGTATACTGACGACCACTAGGGGACGCGCCAAGGCCGATGAATACGCGGATTATTTTGAATATGGCGGCAAGAAGGCAAAGGACATCCCTATCGAGGAGAAGGTGCGAGAGTTTCTCAAAAAGATCATCTCTCACAGGGTAGGTCTCAAGAAAGGTGAGTTATACTGCCCATGCTGAAGTTGCGCCATGCAGAATCTGACAATCGCGGCCGCAAATTATTCAGAGTGGGACCAGAGCCTCAAGGCGCCCGAGGCTGTCGTCAAAGCCTATGAGGTCGCCGCGTCGAAGGTTTGGCATAGTAACGACTCGGGAATTATCATGGTCGGCCTCAAGCTTGTGCGCGAGGTTTTCAGATGGACGTCCAAAAGCACCGCCCTCGAGAAGGAAGGTCTGCGAGGCTCTGAGCTCTCCTTGCAGATCCTCTGGTACTTCAACTGGCTGATGGAGCACGAGTCGCAGGTAACCTCCACGTCCACTGCTGCCCGCCATCGCGGGCAGTACCTCCTCCCCATGATCATCGCGTGAGTTTCTCAACACCGTGTCCGAAGTAGGTCCGTACTGATCTCCGACTCTTATCTCACAGCTTAATGAAGGGTACATGCTCAAGCTCCGTGCAGCCTACCACAGACCGCAGAATTGTCGATCGAGGTGCACAGCATACCGCGAGCGTATGTTCGCCGCAGCGCTGCAATGCGGCAAGAGCCTCAGTGACATCCTCTCCCTGGCCAAGGTTCGTCCTAGCGCAGCACACAACGGTGTATTGTCTTACCCAAGCTGACCTCCTTTCTTACTCACTTTTTTCATGCAGGCTCGATGGGAGCTCGGAACTCTGAATCCTATAGGAGAAGTCGTTCTTCCAGCACAGCAGCATCCGGTTACACTCATGTGCGGAGCATTCGATGAGCACATCAAGACGCAGCTCCGCCAGGTTCTCAAGACCATCCGAAAGCGCACCATGTTCGACGATCGTATGCCTGACGTTGCAACCCTCATAACGGTGCTTCCCTTCTTACGAGGAGTAACGGCCACAGAACCTCAGATCGTCGGCCGCAAACGCACACATGATGGCGAGTTCAGGGAAAGCATCGAGTCGGGTCAAGGAATCGCCAATGTGCAGTTACAGGAACTTGCTTCCGCCCTATCAGACGAGACCGACATCAGCAAGTTGAAAATACTCGATGGTATTTCCGTAAGAACGTTTATTGGCGACAACCGGTCACGAGAGCGCAGAACCATCGTTCTCACGATGCGCACCTCATTCGATTCGATCCAAGTCATCTTGTCGCTTCTCCACATCATGCTTGTGTCTTTGTGTCGTAACGAGCACTGGCCAGAAGCTGCTTCCGTCGCCGACCATCTCATTCTTACCTTGCGCGACGCCATCGATGCGTCGACATTGGCGTCGGGGTCATCCTCACCTCCGACTGTGCTCTCCAAGAGTCTCGCTCTCGTTCTCGGCACAAGGGCTGTTGCACTTCGCAAGTCTGTACGAGCCTCACAGGGCGCCATTGCTGCCAAGGAAGGCGCTTCCATACTCCGGACCATCTACAGCGACGGAAACTTTGGTCGCGACATTCTTACTTTGGCCCTGCTCAACGTCGAAACAACCTGCTGCTACATCAACTCTTCCGCTTCGTCAGCCATCACCAACGCAATCTCGTTCGCGGAGGAGGCGGTGAAAGTGTGTCGCCAGGCTGTCGGGGATGGGAATTTCGCCGTCCAAGCCAAGCCGATCCTTGCCCGTGCCCTGGTTCTGCAGGGCCGCGCGTTGGCCGAGGGAAATCGCGGTGACGAGGCGCAAGTCATCGCCGACGAAGGTGTTTCGTTGTACCGCGAGCTTGTGGTCGAGGATCCTGGCCTCTACGAGATTCAGCTGGCCGAAGCGCTCTGCCGTCGTGCAGACATGTACCGGGATCAAGAACCTTTGAAGCAGATTCGCCCTTTGATGGAGGCGACGCAACTCTACGACGGTCAGTGCCCACGATGGGCATCCCTGTCGACTGATGATCGCTTTGGCAAGGATCAAGCAACGTACAAACAGGAGAAGCTTAACATCACTTTCGGGCTGCAAACGTCTGCAGTCGATTGTGCGGAGAAGGCGTCCACTCTGGCTTTGAGCAAGAACGACTTCGATGGCGCCTTACGGTTCGCCAAGGCCAGCGAGGCGTTGAACTTGCTGAACGTCGTCTCGGCCAAGGACGTCACGAGGATACAGGTCCACCACTTGGCCGATGCATTGTGCACGAGCGGATACAGCAACCTCATGATGAAGCGGCCACAAGCTGCTGTGGTTGACCTTCTCCGCGCCGTCAATATCTACCAACATTGTCCACTACGTCTCTGGGGCAGCAGGTGCAATGAGAGCTTGGACGTGCAAGCAAACGCGTATCTAGGTGCGGCATACTGCGGTATTGGCGATCAAGAAAGGGCGATGATGTACGTCTCCAAAGCGGTGCGAGACATCGAAGGCCGACCGAGAGCATTCTATCGCCGAAGCGGCACCGCGGAAAATCGAGCGCACAGGGAGCGAGGGGCCACGGATCACTGCCAGCTTCTCGTCTTCCAAGCCGGTATTCAGATTCGGGGCGGACGATTCGAGGAGGCCGAAGTCAGCTTGACTGAGGCGCTTGGGATCCACGTCTACGATGGAAGGCCCATTCTTAATGGCGACTACGAGAAGACGGCTTTGATTTTGAAGGCGCGTGTCCTCCAGGCGGGCGGACGTGTTGAGGAAGCGAAGGAGACGCTCAAGGAAGCGAATATTGTGGAGGGACGGGACTTAGGCTACCTCTTCATCACAGCGTCGGATGGGCCATAAGCAAACAGCCTTCTCATGAAACCTTTCTCCCTTTGTACCCGTTTTCCTACTTTATGCTTCGAGTAGCAGGCTTCCTCTCCTCTCATCATTCCTCTGCGGTCATACCTCTCTTCTTTCACGATGTCTGCCTCTCTTCATCGAACGATCTCAAGACATATAGAATCGGTTTCACTCGAGTACGATTACAGCAATCTTGCGCTTGGATCTAGACACATCTGACGGTGGTGTTTGGTAATTGGTTTGCAGGGTATGAGTGTGTACGCGAGGAGGACTTGAATCAGGAGGGTGACGGCGAGAAGTGACGACGAAGAGTGAGGCAAGCAGGCATGAGGAGGAGGAGAAGCATTAGGCGGTGGTGTTTGGTTTACATGACGGCGAGGAGCGAGGCATTAAGGAGTAGCGTGGTCAGGATTGCGGATTGATGTGATCCAGGATGGCGACCATTCGTCCAGCGTGGAAAGGCCGTTCCCATACGCCCTCAGGGGTGATCTTGGTCCGGAACATAGCAGAAATGCGCTGAAGCTTCCCCCGCTTACCCAGAGCAGGGGCCAGTTTGCTGCTGCTGCTGTCGGGCTGCGTATCCAAGAAGCGAAAGTACTGCGATTTCTGCACGGGTGCTTCGAGCCAGACCAGGTACTCCAGCGATTGTGGGAAGACGCAGTCGACGAGGATCTCCTTCTTCGGGAAAGGTTTGGTTCGATCGCTGAGATGTAGGATTCGAAGTGATCGCGCTGTAACGAGGCCAGGGAGCAAAGGTCCGATCTTCTCTTCCGCGCTGGGTTCATTCTCTTCCGCGCTGGGTTCAGGAACACCGATGACTCTGACTTTGGTCCAGATGAGGGAGAGCTCTGTCAGGTTGGGCAGAAACTCTGAGGTAAAGGCCGAAGAGAAGGAAGCTTTGAATCGATCCATATCTTCGATGGGGCCGAGTTCGAGCTCGAGGCAGGTGACGGCTTTGGCTGCCTCGGGGAATCGAGTGAGCCACATTGCGGAGGAAAAGGAGCGCAAGTCGAGCACGTTTGAAGGGACGCTGTTCTTGAGGCGGATATGGGACAGCCGACCTCCCCGTTCGGCGTACTTCTCGAAGGCTTGAGCAGAAGGGGCGGTGAGCTGGCGTAAGTTCGGATAGATGTCGCTGGCGACGGCATCGGTAGCTTCGAGGATGAGACCATAGTCCTGGGTCGCTCGAATGTTCGGATGCCGCCTGGCGAAGTCTATCCGTAGTTCTAGCGACGGGTATGGATCCTTGACTTTGAACCACTCCAGGTTAGGAAAGGTCTGACGGAACCTAGTCGGAGTTTCTGAGTAGATACTCAATTCTTGGAGACGAGGATGGCGATCGAGGAACTCGTCGAGAAAGTTAGGTTCTTCGAGGTCGTAGGTGTGAAAGCAGAGCTTTTCCAGGTAACTAAATGTCAGGATCGGTAAGATCGATTTCACTTCATCCTCGACAGCTAGCCGAACCGCAAAGTCTCGAAGGGTGAAAGCCGTGACCTCGATGAAGTCCTCCCAAAAGGTGTTGGGGACAGTACGTTCTGAATCTTGGTAGTTGTCGTCAAGGTTGTCGCCGTCGTAGTGGAAGATGATCAGGCCAGAATTGGCACGCTCCAGTGCCGACCACTGAATTTCGGAGATAAATTGCGCGAGAGTTTCCCAGTCCTCATTCCATTCTTCGCGTCGGGCGTCGATAGCTGTTTCAATGGCGTCCCAGTCTACCGTGTCCACGTCGGCTGTGTCTTCGGGTGCTCGAACCGCAAGGATCCGAAGGGCGACGACGTTTTGCTTGAATCTTGGACAGTGTTGAAAAGCATTGGCAAGTGACCGGATATCGGTATCTCCCAGAGTGAGGTCGACGGCAGGGGGCTTGGACTTTGGAATCTGGGCTTTGTCTATGAGTGTCAAGAGCGAAGTGATCGATGCCCAGTCCGGAACGGGTATAATTGACAGTGGCGAGTGCTGGTAGTGTTCGTGCTCGACGGCATCGTTTCGAATTCTCAGGAATCGGACTTGGCTGAGCAGTTGCGGGTTGGCCTTGCAGAATTGGAGTTTCTCGACCGCAGCTGAGGTGGGGATGTCGAGATACCTGGCCCAGACGCGAAGTGCGTAGACGCGAAATGCCTTTGAGACGGCAGAGAGACTGAGCAGGTCGACTCGCTCGCGGCCGAGGAAAGCGACCATATGCTCGACCAGCTCAGGGAAAGCGAGGAAGCGGTGGACAGCTGACATCGCACTCATCCTTGCCATATATTCGGTGCAAACACATACATGCTCGTAGTCGTCTAGGCGGGCGAGGTTCAACATTTCTTATCTAGGGATCTAATCAGCGCGACAAAGAACAACACACGCGACGCGGTCTTGAGAAACGCGTCGCGTCGCGCGCGCGTTGGGACGCGTTTTTTGTTTGAGAGGAAGTGTTAGTCTCTCCTTCCCCTTCCACCGCGACATGCATTGATATCTTTCCTACAGTCGCACTAAAATCAAGATGACAGCGAATCCAAATCATCAAGCCATACTGGCAGCCATTGTCAGAGGAGACCACACCAAGGACGTCCCTGTCCGCACCACTAGCTACGGCACCGCGACGTACTCAGGCAAAGACTGGGGTCGCGACTATAACAAGTCGGGGAAGGTCAGCATCGTCGATGTCGACAAGGAGACCTGGAGGAAGCCGGACCCCGAAGAACCTTACGTCAACAGCGACTTCTCCGTCGACTGCAAAGAGTGTGCGTTTACGCTTAACGGGCGACGCAGCAAGAACCGATATCCGAGTTGTGGTGCTGGATACTTCAACGCACGCGTGCACAGAACCGATTTCCAGAAAAAGGGCCAGGATTTCCTCGAAAGGATTATCTCTCCCAAGGCAGTTCTCCAGACAGGTAAGCCATACTGCCCATGCTGAAGTTGCGCCATGCAGAATCTGACAATCACTTTCGCAATTCTTCAGTGTGGGACCAGAGCGTCAAGGCGCCTGAGGCTGTCGTCAAAGCCTATGAGGTCGCCGCGGTGCAGGCTTCGCACAGAGGTGACTCGGACACCGTCAAGGTCGGCCTCAAGCTTGTGCCCGAAATCTTCAAATGGACGGCCAAAAGCACCGCCCTAGAGAAGCAGGGCTCTGATCTCTGCTTGCAGATCATTGGTTATCTTAACTGGTTGAAGGAGCACGAGTCGCAGGTAACCTCCGCTATTGCTCTTCATCGCGGGCAGTACCTTTTCCCCATGATCTTCAGGTGAGTTGCTCAACATCGGATCCGAAGTAGCTCCGTACTGATTTCCGACTCTGCCCGCACAGCCTGATCAAGGGGTACATGCTCAAGATTCGTGCAGCCTTCTACAAACCGCAGCATTGCCGATCAGTCTGCAAAGGACATCGCGAGCGTGCGTCTGCCGCAGCGCTGGAACACGGCAAGAGTCTGAGTGACATGTTCTTCCTGGCCAAGGTTCGTTCTAGCGCAGCAAACAACGGTGGATTGTCTTACCCAAGCTGACCTCTTTTTGTACTTACTTTTCTCATGCAGGCCCGATTGGAGCTTGGAACTCTGAATCCTTTCGGAGAAGTCGTTCTTCCAGCACAGCAGCCTCCGCTTACGCTCATGTGCGAGGCACTTAGTCAGCACTTCAAGACGCAGCTCCGCCAGGTACTCAAGACCATCCGAGAGCGCACCATGTTCGACGCTCACATACCCGATGTTGCAACCCTCATAGCGGTGCTTCCCTTCTTACGAGGAGTAACGGCCACAGAACCTCAGACCGTCGGCCGCAAGCGCACACATGACGGCGAGCCCAAGGACAACATCGAGCCGGGTGAAGAAATCGCCAATGTGCAAGTGCAGGAACTTGTTTCCGCCCTACCCGCCGAAACCGACATCAGCAAGTTCAAAAGCTTCGATGGTAAATCTGTAGGAAAGCTTGTCGACGCACACCGATCGCGAGCGCACAGCATCATCAATCGCACGCTGCACACTTCGTTCGATTCGGTCGAAATTACTGTGTCCCTCATTCACAACATCCTGCTGTCTTTGTGCCGCAACGAGCACTGGCAGGAGGCTGCTTCCATCGCCGAGCATCTCATCTTTACCTTGCGCGAAGCCATCGAGGCGTCGACATTGGCGTCGGGTCATCCTCACCTTCGCCTGTGCTCTCGAAGAGTCTCGCCCTCGTTCTCGGCACAAAGGCCGTCGCACTTCGCAAGTCTGCGCGAGCTTCGCAAGGTGCGGTTGCTGCTAAGGAAGGCGCCTCCATACTCCGGAACCTCCACAGCGACGGAAAGTTCGGCCGAGAACTTCTCACTTTGGCATTGCTCGAAGTTGAAGCGAGCTGCTGTTACATCAATTCTTCCGCCCCGTCAGCCATCAACAACGCGATCTCGGCTGCGGAGGAAGCGGTGAAGGTGTGTCGCCAGGCTGTCGGAAATGGGAACCTAGCCGCTCAAGCCAAGCCGATCCTTGCCGTGCCTTGGTCCTGCAGGCCCGTGCGTTGGCCGGGGGTAATCGAGGTGACGAAGCGCAGGCGAGTTGCGGTGAAGGTATTGCAACGTACCGCGAGCTTGTGGTCGAGCATCCTGGCCTCTACGAGGTCCAGCTGGCCGGAGCACTCTGTCACCGTGCGGACATGTACCGGAACCAAGAACCTTTGAAGCAGGCTCAGCCTTTGATGGAAGCGCTCCGACTCTACGACGGTCAGCGCTCACGATGGGCAGCTCTTTCGACTGATTTCCGCTTTCGCGATAATCTACCAACGTACGAACAGGAGAGAAGTCTCATCACATTCGCGCTGCAAAAGTCCGCAGTTGACTGTGCTCAGAAGGCGTCCGCTCAGGCTTTCAAAATGAATGACTTCGATTGCGCATTGCGGTTCGCCAAGTTCAGCGAGGCGCTGAACTTGATCAACGTCATCTCCGCCAAGGACGTCCGGACGACTCAGGTACACCACTTGGCCAATGCGTTGTGTACGAGCGGATACAGCAACCTTATGATGACCCGGCCTCAAGCTGCTGTCGAGGATCTTTCTAAAGCCCTCAAGATCTATCGATACACCCCACTAGCTGTCTCGGGCACTTACGAAAGTCTGGACGTGCGAGCGAGGGCATGGTTAGGCGCGGCCTACTGCCTTCTTGGTCACCAAGATTGGGCGACAGAATACGTGTCCAAAGTGGTGCGAGAGATTCGAGACGGACCGGAAGCCTTCCATCGCAGCGGCACAACCAAGGACAATCGAGCAAATGGGGAGACAGGATCCACTGTCCTCTGTCAGCTTCTCGTCTTCCAAGCCGGCATCCAGATTCGGGGCAGACAACTGGAGCAGGCTGAGACGAGTTTGACGGAAGCACTCACGAAACGGCCTTATTCGGAACGTCGCGTTATTGAGGGCGACTGCGAGAAGACCGCCTTGATTTTGAAGGCGCGTGTCCTCCAGGCGGGCGGACGTCTGGAAGAAGCGACGGAGGCGCTGGAGAACGCGAATATTGTGGAGGGACGGGACTTTGGGTACCTCTTCACAGTGCAGGGTGAGCCATGAGCCAAACAGCCTTCGCGTGAAACTTCTCTCTCTCTGTACCACCTTCTGCTTCGAGCAGCGGGCACTCGACATGTCACGTATCTTTCAGGAGTCTGACTCTCTTCGTTAGACCAATCAAACTTATTATTATTATGATGTTGTGAAGAGTTGCAAGCGTGTCGTCGAGATACAAAGTCGCCTCGTCTGGTTGCTACCCTAAGCTGTGGATTCGACTGTGGCCTCCATAATGACCTTCTCCGAGTCAGCTCTGACGGCCTGGACGACGTCTCTCCACCGCTTCTGCGTCCCTTCCTCTACAACGTCCTTTGAGATATGGACCAACTTGTACGCCTCGTTCGCATAGAGAGACTCGTAGCGCGATAAGTGATTCCCGTCATCTTCCTCCCCCGTTTCGACGCAGCCTCCAAAGCGAGCCAGAAGCGAGAGAGGAGGAGGACGTTGAGTGGGCCGTGTACGACGATATCAGGGTGACCTTCGATCGTGCGGCCCAGTGGGAGTCGAGGTGGATTTGGTGGGCGTTGTAGGTGAGTGCTGAGAAGCGGAAGAGGTCTGCTGGTTTCTGACGGAGGAAGGGGGTGGAGGCTGAAGATGAACTTGCGGGCGTTTCGTCTTGCTGGGTTGGTGGAGGGAGAGGACTGGCTGATGGAAGTGTATTGAGAGCCTTACGGAAGACCCAGCTTCTTCGATCGAGGAGGACGACTTCGCCCCCAACTTCGTACTCCTTCCGCAACCACACAACCAACATCTCGTCCTTCTCCGCACCTTTACCGAACTTCTTCACCAGAACGTCCTCGATGAAGGTCCGTTCTCGAACTTCGACCCCTACTTTCATCTTTTCGGGTTGGAGGAAGGTCATCTGTCCGCCGGCCCACATTCGGCGGGTGAAGAGGTTGCCGGGTGGGTTGAAAGATGGGTCGGAGCCGTCTGGTCCTAGTTGTGAGGTCGGGATGCGAGGAGTGAAGTAAGCGAGATGTTCGGCTGGTAAGAGTTGTTCGCCTCCTCTCTCCTTCCACACGTCCGCCGCATGTCCCTCGACTGCCGGGATGGGGACCATAGGCTCCACAAGGACCCGTAAGAGCCCTAGCTGATTAGCGTCAAGCGTTTGGACGTAATCTGAGGCTGATTTGGGGGAAGGTCCATCGTCGTAAGCGTGCCAGCGAGTGAGGAGGCCTTCGGCTGCGGAGCGGGCTTGAGGGGATGCCCAGTCTGGGACGGGCGTTGGGGCGAGAGTCTTGGAAGTGGTGGAGAATTGATGGGAGAGGTTCTTGAGGGTCGGGATGGATGATATGGCTGATCGAGTGGCCATCCGGCGTACTGGATGTAGGAGCATCCTGGAAAGGAAATCTGAGGAGAGTGTAGGGCAGATGATAAGGGTAAGAAAGGTTGAGAGAGAAGGGGAAGGAAGTGGTCAACCTCAATCGGAGCAACGAACGACCTTTTTAAACAGAATGATTGAGCGTCAGCAGTGGCAAGAAGAAAGGAGCTACGCCCCGAGCAGTAGTACCTCGCACCTGAACCAGAACCTCGTCCAGTGCGAAAGGGCAGCCGAGGTCAACTCGAATCGAACAGGCGAGCGAAGGAGAGCGAGGTCATGGCGGATGAAGCGGTTTTATACCTCGACCTCGTGGGAACCACGTGATTCCATTATAAGCGAGCCAGAATTTTAAAAAGTGCTCCACTTTCTGTTTTGCAAGCCACAATCCTCCGAAAACTTTTTTTCTTCCAAGGCGATCTTCTGAACGACATCCAGCCCATCTCCAAGTCGACGAATCCAACAAGGTCACGATGCATTTGATGTACACAATTGACGACGTGAGTGCTTCTCTATGTTGGCTGTTTTCAAGGCTTGTCGCTGATCCAAGTTTTGTGCATGATGAATAGGCGGGAAACCGCACCTACACCCTCAAGAAGAAGACGGCCGAGGGCAAGATTACAAAGTCTGCTCACCCAGGTAGGTCCCCTGTCAACCATCCCTCTATTCCATTCGAGCAAGAAGGCTGAAATTCTGCTCTATCATTGATCCCAGCCCGCTTCTCGCCCGACGACAAGTTCTCTCGCCACCGTGTGACCATCAAGAGGAGGTTTGGCGTTCTCTTGACCCAGCAACCCGCAAAGCCATTGTGAACCTCGCCTCTTGGAAACCCTTCTCGCGGAGCAGTCCTATATGCCCACGCCTCGACACCCTTCTCACCTCAAGAGTTCGACAGGCCCTCTCTAGGTCCCAACCACCTCTATGCAGTCATGCTGGCATAGTCCTTCTACATTCGCATTTCTCCTGTACTACTACCCAGACTCCTCGCAAGCCTCTCCCATTCTCTCATCAGTGCCGACGCTGTTTCAGGATCTGACACTCTGACAAGCACTGATATTATACGTGGCTTCTATTTTGATGTTGATGTTGACATTTCTATTTTCTTTCTTTCCTACATAAGCGGTATAGCTGATATAACTTCAACAATCCCCGACCTCGCCAGCTGACAGCCGCCTCAGCTCGTCTTGGGGAAGATGTCCGGCAGGATGTACCTCAGACGCTCCTTGACAGGCTCGGGGATAAGTTCCTGAGCGGTCATGACACTGAACTTCATGCTGTTCTTGTTCACCTTGACGATCTCGGAGTCGTCGGTCGCGATGGCGGCGTAAATGGTGTCCAGGACGGCGACGGTTACGAGGTTGGAGGCTGCTACGTTTGCCTTGAGACATTCGATGACTTCGGCTACTGTGACGACTGCGTCGGAGACGCGCCAGGCGTCGTAATCCGTCGCTGCAGACGCAAACGCGTGGGTGCAATGGGTCAGCCAGAACTTTCAAATAGAAGGGAAAGGGAGGGAGAGATGACTCACATGTCGCGATGAGAGCATATGCGATCTCTGCTTCGCGCGCCAGCTTGGCTTCGGGGAGGACGCTCATGTTGATGATGTCTCCGCCCCAGGCGCGGTACATCAGAGATTCGGCCCGTGTGGAGAAGGCGGGGCCTTCCATGCAGACGACGGCCTTGGCACCGTGCACCTTGACGTCGGGAACCTTTTCTGCAAGGGCTTTCCGGACGCTGTGGGATATGCGGTAGGAACACGGAACATGAAGTGAGCTGCCTGCTCCTGCACAGGGATACAAAAGCGAGGAATGAGAACTCACGCGTCCTCGACGAGCGGACGAAGCTTCTCATCAAATGGATCACCGAACATCGCATGCGCAACGACGCCCTTTTCCCCCTCCTCTCCAAAGAACGTCGCTCTCCGGATCCCCTTAGTCCGATCGATGATCTGCGAAGGACGACAAAGTCCTTGGGCCGAATTTCTTCCCTGAGGGAACCCACGGCGGAGAAGGCGACGATGGCGCGGACGCCGAGATGTTTGAAGGCTGCGATGTTGGCGAGGAAGGGGACGTGGGAGGGGGAGTGGACGTGGCCGACGCCGTGTCGGGCGAGGAAGGCGACCAGGTTTCCGCCGGGCGTGCGGGCGATGGTGATGGGTGACGAAGGGAAGCCCCAGGGCTGTTCAGAAAGTCACGGAGGTGAAATCAGTGCGCGCATCGGAAGAGAGCGCAGATATAAGAAGAACTCACTGTTTCTGGGTTGACCTGTGCGACTGGCTCGATGTGGTCGAGCTTGTAGAGCCCACTACCGCCGAAGACGCCCAATCGGATGGGTTCGCCTGTCCATTCTTTGAGTTGCTCGACCATTTTGGGAAGAGCTGAGCGTGCGCGGGTGTGAAGGCAGTGGGAGGAGATCTGTTTAGGAAAGAGTAAGTACGTCGTCGTTGCTAGTCTTGAGGAAGGAAGGAAGGAAGGAAGGATGAGTCCGTGCTCGTTGTGGTGCTCGGCGTTCTATTCTTGCGTGCTCAAAATAAACACGTGACATGCCAAACGCGCGACGCGTCTGATAAAAACCACGTGGGACAACAACACACAACCAACACCCAACAACAACACTTCCCTCTCACTCTCACTCTCACTCACACTCACTCACTCACTCATCAAGACGCTCTTTCCCTCATTCTTCAGTCTGGGATCTGAGCACAGCATGGACTCATAAACGCACAACAGTAAGCAGCACGACCGACCGACCGACCGAATCGACCAGCTCCTGCCTTGTGGGACTTCGACAGCAAAGAAGAACTCCGACCTCATCTCCAACAAGAAACAAGATACATATCCCCGACACTCACTCAGCAACACACACACTCTCTCTATCATCTCTCTTGTCCTTCCCTTCCCACAGCCATCGTCCAAAATGTACCAGCCTCAACCAGCCATGCATCACACACAGCAACAGCAGCAACAACAACAACAAGGAGCAGCTCCCACTGCTCTATCAGGGTGTAAGTATCTCTCCCCCTCCTCACAACTGCATCACCTTGGACTGACCTCTTCTCGCCCCTTCATACCACCAGACGAACCCCTGGACGTCATCGGCAACGGCACCTTCGGCATCATCCGCAAAGTACGCCGTCTGACCGATGACCGTCTCTTCGCGCGCAAAGAGCTCAACTTCGAACGCATGAGCGAGCGAGATCGAAAACAGATCGTCGCGGAAGTCAATATCTTGCGCACGTTGGGACATGATAATATTGTCAAGTACGAGGAGCGCTTTGTCGACAAGGACCGTGGGTGAGTTTTTCCGCTTGGAATTGTCTGGCGTGAAAAGGTTGGAATGTTGACTGATCTTCCCCATATGCTTCAATAGGATTCTCTATATTGTCATGGAGTACTGCGAGGGCGGCGATCTTGGCTCCGTCATCAAGAGATATCGAAGGAGCGAGTGAGTAATGCGATCAATCGTAGCGCTCAGCCAGACGAAAATATACTCACGCCCAAGAGCTTCCTTCCTTGCAGCGCATATCTACAAGAAGAAACAGTATGGTGCTACCTCGCACAAATGACACGCGCCCTAGATGCATGTCACTACCGCGGAATCCCAGCCGACCCACCACCCCAACCAGACGACTGCTCCCCATTAGCACACATCATCGACATCGACCCGCCTTCCAACGCCCAAGCCACCGCAGCTGCCACAGCAGCAGCAGCAACAGCCGCGGGATCTCCACACCAGTCCGGTCTTGCCGTCCTCCATCGAGATCTCAAACCGGAGAACGTCTTCTTGGACGCGTTGGGCAACATCAAGTTGGGTGATTTTGGGTTGAGTAAGCAGGTCGGCACGGCGGAACTTGCGAGGACGTATGTGGGGACGCCGTACTATATGAGTCCTGAGCTTGCTACGGGGGACCATATGATGCCAAGTCGGATATTTGGGCGTTGGGGTGTATAGTCTATGAGCTGTGTGCGCGCAAGTGAGTTCGCTCTGTTCGCGTTTTCGAGTTCCTGTTTGAGCTGGGCCGGCTGACATTCTTATCTTTCTTGGGTTCTGAAGACCTCCCTTCGACGCGGCGAATCAGGCTGAGCTCACCATCAAGATCAAGGCGGGCGAGGTCCCGCATCTTCCACATCAGTATTCGCCCGAGCTTGGCAAGGTGGTACGAGCCATGCTCAGCCTCAACGTGAGTCCATCCTCGTCAACAGCAGTGAGTTCCGCAGACTGCTGATAAATTGAATGTCCTCCTCGTCGCAGCCAAGGAACAGACCCACTACGCGCCAGCTGTTACAGGTCTATCAGATTCAGCTCTGCCTCAAGCATCTCGACGTGAACACACTGTAAGCTTCCATCCAGCAGACACCAAACGCCGGGTTAACACTCTGGAAAACTCATCAATTCTCTGGACTTTGTTCGTTTGCAGAGCCCGGAACCTCATCTATGAGCGAGAGCAACTCAGACATACCCAATCCCAGCTCGAAGCAGCCGAAGCCGAACTCCACCGACGCGAAGCCGCCCTCCAAGCAGCACCCACCACCATAGTCGAGTCAGACCGCCAAGCCTTCGCAGCCCAAGTAGCCAAACTCGAAGCACACGAAGCATCTCTAGCCGAGCGTCTATCGCAAGTCGAAGCGCGCGAAGCGAAAGTGATCTCGGACGAGGTGGACGCTGAGAAGCGTCGGGCTGATTTGGAGAGGAAGTATGTGGAGTGGTATGAGGGTGAGCGGAAGAGGGCTGAGGAAGTTTTGCAGGAGAATCGGGAGAGGGAGGAGGAGATTCGGGCGAGGAGGGAGTCTAGGGAGCGTGCGAGGGCTGCGAGGAAGAGTCTTGTTCCTCCTGGGGAAGGTACGGGGACGGGGAGGAGTGCGAGGGGTAGTGGGGCTAGTGAGAATGTTGGTGCTGATTTGACGGGGCAGGATAGTTCTGAGGTTGAGGGTCGGAAGCTTGCTGATGATAATGTTACTACCAGGGTGAGTTTCTGGAGAGTATGCGAATACTGTTCGAGCTGATTCAGATTACTGACCCTCTTCATCTTACTACTCAATTACAGACGCGTCGTGCCCCTCGTGCGTCAGCCGTTCGTGGGGCAGATACTACGGCCGCGGGCGCGGGTGAAATGTCATACATCACCGCCAGCAGGTACATGAACACCACGACCGGTGTTGGGAACAGCATGGTTCTCCCTGGATCCTCCAGTGCTCGGAATCTCCGCACCTTCCCGTCCTCTGGCAACGTCCTCCCCGCCCGGCGGGTCGTTTCAGGTCCTCGGGCGAGTCGGATCTCGATCGCTCCTCAAGCTGCGGGCATTGCTGAGCAGACTTCTACGACGATGATGATGGACATCGACACGAGCACGTTTGGTGGTCCTGGGCATCTGTCAACTCATCATCTGCATATTCGGGAGAGGTTGTTGGGTGTTCATCCTGTGGGTTCGCCGCGGTCTGCGTTGAGGGCTGCTGATACGTCGGCTCGGTTTAGGCATCATCATCCGCGTCCTCCGTCTGTTGCTCGGTTGGGTGGGTTGCTGGGTGCGGGTGGGGATGAGGTTGTTGTTGAGATGGACCAGTCGCCTGCTCCTGCTCCCACTCTCGCTCCTGTGTCTGCTGCTGCGAGACGACCATCTGCGGCACGCTCGATTAAGGCGGCTCGGATCAGTCGTGCTCAGGCGGATGCGGGCCGAGTCGAGGAGGAGGATGAAGATCAGGAGGGGGAGGAGGATGTGAGGACCGGGAGAGCAGGGTTGGTGGGAAGTGATGGTGGGAGTGATGAGTGGATTGATCAGGAGGACTTGATTCGGGTGGGTCGGCCAAGACGTCTACTTCGCCTTCGCGGATCGGGTCCTCGGCTACGACGTCAGCGGCGGCGCACTCTGACCTTCCGTTTGGGAGTAGTGATAAAGTACGGGCTGGGGTTGACTTGCGTGCGTGGAGGGGCCGTGGGGACGAGATGGATTTGGAGGATGAGAGTGGGGAGACGGATGATGATGCGGGGGAGGGAGGAGGAATGCTCATCGGTCTGCAGGGACGGGGAGTGGGAGTGGGTTTGACTCCGACGTGGCGATGGATTCTCCTGTTGCTGTCAAGGTTCGGCAGGCTTATCGTCGTTCGATCGCACCTACGGCAACGAGCGCGACGCATCTGGTGTCATCGGACGTCTCTTCGATGACTGGAGCACCGGACAGTCCTGCGGGTCGACTTCAGCATCATTTTGGTCGGCTGGCTTTGGGCGAGGGGTCCCAAGCTCGCCAGGCTCAGGCTCAGCAGAACCATACGCCTCCGATGCCTTGTCCTGTCGATGAGGATGAGGAGGAGAACCATTAGGTCCTGCTTCTGCTTCTTCTGCTACTCTGCGGCGGGATCGAACGTCGATGGTGGCACGCGGGGTACGAGGAGCTCTGATGGGCCGGGAGTCATGGCGGGGAATACGACTACTGTCGGCGGCGGGGTCTTTGAAGGGGATGAGGACGATCTGCCTTCTCCCTTCATCAAGCGGGTCAACCGGATTGAGAGCCCAGCTACGAGTTCATCCGGCGGGAGCGCCCCTTCTTCGGATGGCCCCTCCCAGGCACACTCGAACGGACATACACATGGGAGGGTGCTCAGTTCTCATCAGGGCAGCGGCAATCACGGATTCCCGATTCGGTCGAGTAGCTCGCATAATTTGCTGGTGAAGGCTGTGGCGGGTAGTGCAGCGGCTGCTCAGAAGCTTGCTGCTGCTGAGGAGCATCAGCGTCGTGCGGGTGTTCGGGCTGGTGCTTCTGATATTGAGAATCAGAGGCCTACGACGACCGTGAGTACGGCTGGTGGCGCTGATCGGGAGAAGCATGGGTCGATATACCTGCTTTACCTGTCAGTAGTGGCGCGTCCGGCTCGGGTGCGGGCGCGGGAGGGGAACGTACGTCGGCTTTGCAGGCGATCCGGGCTCGGAGACAGTCTGCTACGGCTGGGTTGGTGCTGGGTTCGGGCGGGACGACTGTCGGTGCTGCTGCTGCTGCGGCTGCGGCTGGGCCGGCAGCAGCGCGGGTACGGCGAGGGGTGCTGCTGCGCTGAGTTCGAGGCCTAGTGCTGGTGTTGCGAGACGGATGTCTACTGCGGGACCTCTCGGTGGTGGCCCAACTGCTGGGGGAGGTGCGCCTGCGAGTCGGGTACTTGCCAGCGCTTCGTCGGTCACGGGCGGGCTTGGGTCGAAGGTTGTTGTTCCTGGTCCTGGCGCTGGTCGGACGTCTCTCAAACCTGCTTCTTCATCGTCGGCGGCGGCCAGTCGGGGATCGATGTCGTCGGGTGCTGCGGGCCCACCTAGTGTTCCGCTTGGTGGGAGCAATGTGCTGATTCCTGGGGTTGGGCGACGGCGGAGTATGTTGCTGAAGCGGGAGTGAATGTACACTGCGAGTGTATATTTCTTTACGACTCTCTCCCTATCCTTTCCCCTTCCTTCTCGACCCATCCCAACCTCAGCGTAGCTCGTCTCAACTTTCATTGTTTTCTCTTTCTTTTTTTCCCAACTCTTGTCTTTCGTTTCGCTCTCTTGAACTTTGTCGGTGCTCTCTCTCCATTCATACTTACTTTGTTCCTTTCGGTCATAATTCCAATCCCCCCTCCTCCTGTCTCTCCCTTGTCCTTTGATGTTCTTTTCGCTGAGATGGTTTCGGTCCTATAGTTCGATGGCTGGGCAAAGTTCTTCTTCATTGGTGCAGGACGGAAGACCAGGGATTAAAGGAGCAGGGTACGCTCGTCGTGTGTGTGTATTTAGGTGCGATCGACAGCTGGCGTATCGACAGTGCTCGGTCCAGTTGGGATCTGCTGCATCGCTTCGGCCTCTATCGAGTTCGATCGCTCTGTGAGAAGCGGTTCAGATGGTGCAGGTGGAAACCGTTGACGAAGCCCCACCTTTGCAGTTGACTCGTGCTGTGTACTCTGTCCTGATGTATCAATTTCCGTCGAAGTTGGTTCCGGCTTGGCGAATGGCTCGCACCAAGGATGATAGTTGACCCGGGTCGAGTAAGTTGACTGCTTGCCGCTGACATCCGCGAGGCTGAGGAAGGTGATGCTCCAGATGACGATCATGGCTGCACTTGCCATGGCTCCCCACTGTCCGACGGCGCTCAGGGGTTCTTGACCGATTGAATAGGGCGGATGTTGGAGATGGATCTCGCCGGTGATGACGGAAAGAAGCAAGGACGCACTGGCGACGATGTTCACCCGGTTCGAGCAGGATAGTACCTTTTGAGCGAGGGTGACTCACTGAACCAGGCGCTGGCGAAGAACGAGACCAGCGCGCTCCCTAGGGAGATTACCTGCGAAATGCCAGAGACGAGATTTGCGCGAGGATGTCCCAGCTGCGTGTGTGGGAATGCGTAAGGGAATGGATTTGAACCTGAGCGCAAGGGAGCTGTATTCGTTGAACATGCGTCCAGACATGCTTGGAGGCCCGAACCTAGACATTCAGCTGCGACGCCGGATGATGTGAAGTCGTTGATGGCTTGCGATGCGGCGCTTGCGATGAATAGCGCATGGATGCCCTGAAACATCATCGATTGGCCAAACGAGTATTCATATGGCCAGAGGTAGAGGATGATCAAAGCTGCAGCGTATCCCAACCGGACGAAGTAATCGGCGACGATGAGATCCAGATCGGTGACGTATCGGTAGTGGGTAGTGGTGATGCTGAGGAAGCAGATGACGATGATGTGAAGGGCGGCGACGGAGGCCATCATGAGGGAAGTTGAGACTGAGAAGGTGATGATACTGTCGAGACGGTGTCTTTGGCCTGGCTTCCAGAATCCTCTGCAGATGAGGGATAGGATGGAACCGGCGATGCAGCTGTAGAACAGGATGCGGGATCCGAGACTGTATGACCCGGAGAGGCCGAAGTAGCACTGGGGCATGTCCTTGGGCATGGTGGGAGGGCTGTCTTCGTGAGCAATTCTGTTTGGGAGAGGAGGAGCGGAGAAGGGGAGGGAGGGAAAGAAGAAGTCAGCTTTTGTGAAAGAGAAGGTCAGAAGATGATCATTGCAGCATGCAGCATAGATTTATCACTAACTCTTCCAATCCTGACTCTTTACTTGCAACATGTGCTTACGAATATTCCTTAGTCCTTCCTTCCTATCCAGGTATGGCAGATTGGGGCCATGGGAAGCGTGGGAAATTCATAGATTGGACCTCCACATTCGCAGCTCCGGTGTTTCGGACCAGTTGAATTGCCGAGTTGCCGGAATGATGAGAAGACGCAACGCAGCGAACGACGAACTCAAGGCAGTCGACGTCGAAACAACAACAAACAGCAGCATTCAACAATGGGCGTGTCACTGGTCATCGACGACACCACACTTGCGCTGCTCATCGTCCTCATCGGCGCACTCGCTCTCAACATCTACACCGCCCGCGCATCAACACCCGCTCCTCCACCCGCTCCTCCTCGCAAAACAGGCAGAGGTAGCAACTGTCCGACAGCCATCCGAGTCAGCCGTATACCGCAACTCAAACTCGCCCACCGGCTTCGATCTCGCTGCAAGACCACGCAGGGACATCGTCGATGTTCGCTCACTCATCCAGCTCGGGGCCACGGGTCAGAAATCGAACATGACCGCAGAATCCTCTCTCACAGGTCGACCACCTCCAACCGCCAGATTCTCAACCAGGTCCATGCTCTTGCGCATGCCATCACTTCCCAGCAGGGCGCTGGCTCAGTCACCACGCTCTTTGTTGCAGGTCTTGCCCAGTCACCCTCGTACGCGGCCTCATCGCTCTCCTGGCAGCCACCGCACGCGGCACGAACGGATCAATCCAGACCATTGTTCTGCCTCCCAGCACATCTCCTTCCTTCGCCTCAGCCGTGCGCGCTTCTCCCCTCGTCCATCACATCCAAGGCGCGTGAAGGAGATTTCGCGCTCCTGGCCAGTCCCGAAGAGCTGCTCCAGCCCAGGACGCAGACGGCGGATCGGCCTTGCAGTCTTACTCGGCTTGACCGCGTCTTCGTCGTCATCCATCGTCATCGTCGACGATACAACTCCCACCTTCTCATTCTCTGCACCGCCCAGCGCTCAAGCTCCCTCCTTGCCCGTCACGCGCACGATCAACTTCTCCAAGCTCGTCGATGACGCCAGTAAAGACACTGCCTCAGTCTCTGAACCAGCTACAGCTGACCCGGACCCGCCTCTGCAGCGCGCCAGCAAGATCGTAGCCTGGTTCCAGCTGCCACACCATCGCAGACTACAGAATGGGTGCCCGCCTCCAATGCGTCCTCGTAGCAGGCGTGACAGCTCAACTGTCCCTCTTCCCAGCCGACAAGATTCCCAACAAGAGCGATGAGCTCCTTCTCGGTCTTCTCGACAAGGACGACTCTTCTTCCACCTCTATTGGAGGAGGACAGGAGCTCACCCTTGCCCATCCTGCCGGTCTCGCCCTCGTTCTGACGGCACTCTACACAGGCGCCGCCCTCCGCATCCAGACACTCTCCACCCTCCGCACAGAAACACACGAAATGAACGTCTCCTCCCTCGTCTCGCTCCTTTTCTTACCCACCCAACTCTCCGCCCCACTCGCGAGGGATCTCATGAAATCTTCGCAGTCGAAGGAGAGCGCTTGGAGGGGTTCGCCCTTGTTTGGCAGTTATCTCAGGACGGCGGCGTTGAGGACGTTGAGATGTGGGACGTTACCGGCACCGCGGAAGCCTGTTCTCAGCCATGGGAGCAGCCCTGAGGGGGAGGGAGGGAACACTGTGCTCATTACAGCTTCTACGCCTCCGTACTACTCCGCCCCTGCCTCGCTCGGTCTGGACATCTGCGATCGGTCATCTTGCTCACTTCGGAAGCGGTCCATGCGGTGGAGCAGTCTACGCTTGATTCGCTCCGGTTGGAGTTAGGGTGTGCGGTTTGGCAGACGTATCTCCCTACCCATGCTATGGCTGTTAAGGGTTTGTCGGCTGGTGTTGGTGTCGCAGATGGGGACAGGGACAGGGATGTTGGGCAATGGGCACTCCTCACGGCTCCAATCACTGCAGCGCATTCACTAGACCTCCAAGCCTTTGCTCCATTCCACCTAGGCGGGAAAGAGGGCACTTCGGATCTCTGCAAGGGAACGCATGTTGGTGCGCCTAGTGTCAGCCTGGAAGTCAAGTTGGCGGAGGTCGTCGAGGCCAGTGGAGAAGGGCGGGCTGGGGATATGGAAGGCGAGGTGGTCCTTATTCTATCTTTGTTTTTTTGATATGAGAAGTGAATGCTGATCCTTTATTTCCTTCTCCTGCTTTGTTAGATTGCCTTCCGCGGCAAGACGGTCGCGATGTATGTATCCACCCCAACTACGCCCGTCGCGTCTGCACAACCTGGTGGTGCTGGTGCTGGTGCTGGGAATGGAGCGGCGGGAGCGGCGGGAGCGGCGAGTCCTCCTCGTCCTCCTGCCGCTCCATCAAGCGCATATTGGGTTGGCGCGGCACAGCGGGGCAGTTGGCGGTCTAACGGTACGCTTGTGCTCCTACCATGAGAAACAAGTGGTATCAAAAGAGATGCCGGTGGCTGGGGTTTTGCTCCGACCATCTGGCGCGGGGCTCATCTTTCTACTTCGTTCGCGACGCCTACCTAACTTGTCTGCCGAGGGAAGCTCCCTTCGAATCTTTTGCGATGCAGAGCACGAAATGCACAATAATCTCTTCCTTCGTTTGAGTGAGGCCATTCGCGGGACACACAGACACGGCATTACGAAGACCCAGGATCGTTTTTGCTTTGCTCGAGAGCTTGAGAGTTGGAAACAGACCCAATATACATAAGGGGATCCAAGGAAGTTCACCCTCCTCTGCACACGACACGGAAGTGGTCACTAGGAGCCTGCTGTCTTGCGAGTTGCGGAAGTCGTCATCTTTGAACTATGCTCTGCTGCTTTTTGCTGTTTTATGCTTTTACCTTCTTCTGTGCGGACTGTGGATGGGAAGAAGGAGCAGATGTCAGTGCAGGAACGGATACAAATTCAGGAAGGGTCGGGAAAACGTACCTCGTCATCAGCCCGCCTCCATTCTCACTTCCGAACTTTTCCGCCGCTTACGCTTCCTCTCCTCCTCGTCCTTGTCGACCAGTCCGAAGCGCTCTGCACGACGCGCCTTTGCGGCGGCGTCCTTCTCTTGCTGTGCGATGCGCTCCGCTTTTTGTTCCTCCTGTGAGAGAATGGGGAAGAGGGGGGTGAGCATATGAATGTCTCAAGCAGGATGTGTGGTAGGAGTAGAGAGGTACGTACCGTCTCAGCGACTTTGGGTGCGGACTCAGTGACAGCAGCAGCAGCGACAGCAGCGCCATCCTTCCCTCGTCTCCCTTTCCTCCCCTCACCCAACTCCGCATCCAAAGAAGGCGCAACATGTCCTTAGCCCTCTTCGTCTCCCCCCCACCCCCCCCCAGCACCTTCGACCTTCTTCTCAGCAGGAACTTCATCACCCGTCAACTGGAACTTGATCGCTCGCTCGATCTTCTTGACGATGTCCTCAATGGGCAGACCGAATTTCTCGGCGCGCGTCTTGCGACGTTGGAGTTCTTCGACGTAGGCTGTGTGTTTGGCTTCGGTGGAAGGGGCGGGAGTGTCGGGTTCGGATGTGGTTGTGGCTGCTGCTGCTGCTGTGGGCTCAGCGGGTGTCTTCGTAGCTGCTGGTGCTGCTGCGGGAGTGGGCTCAGCTGCTTCAGGGCTTCGACGGTCTCTGTTGTCGACGTCGTCTCGGGCTCCGTGGGGGCAGGAGCTGTGGCTGCTGCTGCAGCGGCGGCGGCTTTTTTCGTAGCGGCGGCGGTAGGCTTAGCCTTCTTGCTTCCTTTGGGTGGCATTGGTTGAATGTAAGACCTTTCTTGAGAAGTTGTTGGTTGCTGGTTAAGATCGTAGTCGTGGTTGTGCTGAGACGCGTCGGGAGGGGGAAGTCGCGCGCGTCGCGTCTGTGCGAGTCGAGTGTTGTTGTGGCGTTTCTTCTGTCGGGCCGACAAGATTTCCAACTTCATCACCCACTCGCTGCCAAAATCTCGCCATGACCTTCCCACTTCACGTCTTTGGAATAGGCAGTAAAGAGCAGACTGGGGGCAGACAGGACTGAGTACTGAGTACTGAGATGTGAGCTGACACTGTGCCCAGAATGATGGACGATGTACTCCCGCCCGATAGCTTGGGTCCCAGTCGGACTTGGACGACGATTGAGGAATGGAACGGCAAGAGCTCACAAAATCAACCTACTTCTTTCAGAAGACTTCGGATCGCGTATGTCTGACTGGATGCTCGATTCTTCTTGGAACTGAGGACTGATCAGGTCTTCTTTCAACCTGCAGTATGACCCCCGACTTCTTCTTCCGAACGTGGGCGGCGACCCTTGGAACATGTGCGAGGGGCGAAGGGTTCCAACAAGGTTAAATTGAATGATACATACCAGGCTACTTTATAGAGGCGACGAGGCGTCTCATTTCAGTATGTAGTAGTCGTCTGCTTTCCCTTACTTGCCTTGTTGGACCTGCCATCCCTTCCTAGTACCCGTCCATAAAAGAAGACCAGCTACACCTCGTTCTCCTCCCTTCAGTCACTCACCACTCACCTCTTTCTGCTACTTCCTCTTCAGCTTTTCATTCCCAGCCAGCAGAAGCATCCAGTGGTATACCCACATCCTCAATTACCTTTTCCTCTAAGTAAAGGTACGTTCACACCATGGCCGTGACGGAGATGTCGTTGCTGCGGGGGCGGTATCCGAACCAAGCGGCATCACCTCGCAGGCGTCAACGCGTGTGTTGTCTCATACCTGTGTTCTTCATCTTTCCTCTCACAGAGTACGCCAAGAACGAGCCTTTCCTCATCCGCTCAATATCCCGTCTCAAAATAGTACGCCCGTATCCGATTTCAAGGTGAGTTGCGCCTCTTCCAAGTCTCCGAGGCGTCTGGACTCCTCTTTTCCCATCTCATCTCATTCGAGCTCAGCTTGGGACGACTTGCGAGCGTTCAAAAGCCCAGCGACGACACGGCTTGTGCTTTGGGCGCCGTCTGACTACCTTCTCATTCCGTTTCCCAACTTTTCTCTCTCCTCCCCACCGTATCTGCCCTTTAAAAACCAGGCGCACCCCTTCCCATCTCTCCCTTTCCTTCCTCCTCATCCTCCTTTTCTTCCTCCTCCTTCACGTCTACACCTTTCTTTGGGTCTTCTGAAACCTTTCTCTCCACTTCTGTTCTCCACCGACTCACGACCCACTCCCCCTTGATCTCCTCTTGAAACAGGCCCGCACCCCTCAATCCAGCACAAGATGAAGCTCTCTATCGTCCTCGGTCTCACCGCCGCCCTTGCCACCGTGTCTCACGCCCAACAACTCGCCTCGAAGTCACCAGTAGAGCGCTACGTCGCCGTCCGCTCCCCTTCTTCTTCCGAAGAATCCGTCTCGGAACGGGGTCAGCTGGCGCCCATCGTGGGTACCGTGGCTTGCACACCTTACAAGACGGGTACCCTCCAGGCGAAGACCAAGGACGGCGAGTTGGCTTATGCGCGATTCTCCAGTCACGCACATGGTGTGCACGGCAAGACTCCTATCCTGCTCACTCAGATCCACGGCAAGCCCTCCGTCCCCAAACTTTCACCTTCTCGACTTGCAATGGCACGTTCATGAGTACGACGCCTTCCAAAGGCGCATTCGAGGGCAGTCCCGACGCACAGTTCACATACGGTCACCTTTCCCCTGCTAGTCAGTAGGAAAGAACTGTGCCAGTGCCTACGAGCATGGCACACTCAACAAGCCTCAGTACGTGGTCAAGAGTGACTGCAGCGAGTCCGACAACGCGAGCCAGCTCTACCAGTGGTGGGAGCTGGTCGAAGTTCCAGGCAAGGATGGCAAGACGACTTTGGTATGTTCTGTTCCCTCTCCTTCCTCCTCCGCTACACCTTGACTCACCTTCTTCATGATGACCCACTGTATTGTTCTAGTACCTCCAATTCGTCGGCGTCCCCAAGTTAAAGGCTCCTATGACGACTACGGGGCTCCCGACTCCACGGGCTCCTTCGCTCTCGTCAAGCGTTCCGGTACCATCGGTAAAGGCGAGAGCTCGGTCGATGCTACCTGGGTCGGAGTCGAATACCTCTCCGGCCGGGCTGTGACCCACCCTTACCAGCTTGTGCTTTCGTAAAGGGACAGTGTGACGGAACACCTCGACCTTCGATACCCTCGAAACACATCCTTCGCTCCTGGCTGAACTTTTGATTTCGACATCATAAGCATACCCCTCCGGCGGCGTCGCTCCTATTATAGTCCTTCGCTCTCACGACAAAGGCAAAGGACGAAGTCAAACTCCAACTCAACTTACGCACATTTAGCTCTCGCTATCAACATTTTTCTTCCCGTTCCATCATCATCACCTTCTCCAGCCCTTTCGCCCATCCTTCCGGCAATCTCTTTCTCGACCTCTCATCGCTATGACCCTTTCTCTCTCGCGTTCTTCGCCTGGCTCCTTCACGTCCCCTTACCACTTTCTCTCGCATCCGTGTTCGTACACACGCCGCTTGCGTTCAGTAAGATGTCATTTATTTTGAAGACCTCCAAAAGCTAGCGACACACCCCAGCAGCGCCCCTCCCAATCGATGCGTTATTTCTGTCAATACTATGATTTCAAACGCGCTTTCCATTCTTCATCTTTCTCTTCAGTTCTCGCACGCCAGAGATCCGAGAGATGTGGTCCAACTCCAGAGTCCGGTGAGAGAGAAGCGTCGGACGATAAGCACAACGCTCGCTTTGCAGTGCCATGTGTGTCGATTGTGATTCGCATGTTGGTCGCGTTTGTCCCGCTTGTCGAACCGACTAGAAACCACGTTGTCAGAAGGATCGATTTCTTGACGTCCATCTCGCGCACCGCATCTATCCCAGAGAGAGGGACCGGAAGAAAGCACTGAGTGGACGCTGCAGCCAACGTGATGGACGATGTGCTTCCGCCTGATATTTTGGGTCGCAGTCGGACTCGGGCGACGATTGAGGAAGGGAACGGCAAGAGCTCGCAAAAACAACCTGCTTCTTTTAGAAGACTTCGGATCGCGTATGTATGACTGATGCTCGAATATTATTGGACCTGAGGGCTGATCAGGTCTACTCGTATTCACAGTATGATCTCTGACTTCTTCTTCCCGAATGTGGGCGGCGTCGAAGGGCATATTTACATGGTCAGCCAGCAACTGCTGAGGCGAGGACACAAGGTCGGTCGCTTCTCACTTGACCTGCCTTTGCATCTCTCTAGGGAGCACTGATCAGAATATCTCTATCTTTGCAGGTCATTGTCATCACGCACGCCTACCCACCCCACCGAACAGGCATCCGCTGGCTACCCAACGGACTCAAAGTCTCAAAGTGTACTACGTCCCCTACGAAGTCTTAGCCCGCCAAGACACCCTCCCAAACTTCTTTTCCCTCCTCCCGCTCTACCGTCAAGTTCTCTTCCGCGAACGGATCGAACTCGTCCATGGACATCAGGCTCTCAGTAGTATGGCCCACGAGGGTATCCTACATGCGCGCTCGATGGGCATCCGGGCTGTGTTTACGGACCATAGTCTGTTTGGATTTGCGGATGCTGCGAGTATTATGACGAATAAGTTGCTCAAGTTTGTGTTGTCGGATGTGGAGCATGTCGTGTGTGTCAGTCATACCGGGTGAGTCAGCTCTTCAGTTGGTCGCGTCTCTATTTCCAGGGGCATCATGCTGACTTTCTCCTTGACGTGTAGGAAGGAGAACACCGTCCTCCGCGCCGCGGTCGATCCCAAAGATGTTTCCGTCATCCCCAATGCGGTCGTGGCTTCCGACTTCACACCGGACCCATCTGCTCCACAGCCTGGACGAAGTGAGTCCACTTCTGGACTGTGAACGGACGCTCTCGATCTGACACTTCTTTCTCACTCGCAGTTACCATCGTGGTCCTCAGTCGATTGGTCTATCGCAAAGGTGTCGACCTTCTCATCGCCGCCATACCCCGGATTGTGCGCAGCATAGCGACATTCATTTCCTGATTGGTGAGATATCACTGCTCCTTTCCTCGGATTGAAGGCTTTGTATTAACTGTCTACACTTGTCTGCGGTCTACAGGCGGCGATGGACCTAAACGGATCGACCTCGAACAGATGAGGGAGAAGTATCTACACGACCGTGTGGAGCTCGTCGGTGCGATCCGGCCCAGTGATGCTCGCGATGTGAGTCTCATGAGACATATCTCGAACTTCTTTATAAGTACAGCAGCTTGCTAACCCATCACCGATGTCTACGCCAGCATCTCGTCCGCGGTCACCTCTTCCTAAACACAAGTCTTACGGAGGCATTCGGCACATGCATCATCGAAGCTGCGAGCGCGGGTCTTTTCGTCGTCAGCACACGAGTAGGAGGCGTACCTGAGGTCTTGCCCTCAATCTGGTCGAGCTTGCAGAACCAGACGAAGACGGTACGTAGCCTGACCACGTCCTACTCTTCCCAAGCACTTGACTGACATGTTCCCTTGGACTGAACCACAGACGTCGTCCGAGCTGTAGATCATGCGCTAGTCCACATCCGCTCGGGCGCCCACTCCCCTCAAGCAGCCCACGACGCCGTCAAATCCTTCTACACCTGGTCCGACGTCGCCGAGCGGCTCGAGCACGTCTATATCCACGCCATGAGGCAGAGGATAGACCTTCGACGTGGGATCGACTGTGCTCATACCGGGCATGTGGACCTATCGCTGGTCTGGTGTTTGTGCTGCTTCAATCCGTGGAGATGATGTACCTCGAGATCTTGCGGTGGAGATGGCCGGATGAGAGCATTGAGGTCGCATTGGATTGGCCGGGCGATGACGTTACGTCCGATGAGAAGGCGAGTTCGTCCATGCCTCAAGCCAGCTGAAGAGTCAGGAGCCAGGGTCAGGAGCTTCAAGTATCGGCATCAATCAGACGAGATCACGATGGCCAAGGTGAGCAGACCTACGACATCCTTTGCACTCGGAATTGACGGCCTCCTCTCGAGTATTGACTTACCTCTCCACTTTCCCAGAGCACATCATTGGTTCGCGACACCTCAACCAGCTGGGCAACCGACGGCTGTTTTGACGGGCCGCGAAAGGAGACGGGGTTTCTTCAGTAAGTGCCCACGTTTTCCAGTCTCTTACTTGTATCGTGTGTTCACACTTCCTTCTCTCTCTCTTTTCTTTGCAGCTCGTCTCCGTTGTACAGAATATCCACTTTGGTATTTGCAAACACAACGGGATTGCCGCAAGGCGTGCTAAGGATGTGCGGAGCGCATTTGTGAGGCCTGGATGGGTGGTCGATGTGATGAAGGAGAATGGGTCGATTGCTTTTTCACAAGAAGAAGTTGCCAGCTGCATCAGCACGGTAGCCAAACAGTCAGCATGTCATCATGCGGGTGCCTGTCACCTGAAGGGCATGGCAGAAACGTACCCGAGACCATGGAGTTGCCCAGTTCCGACTCGGCTCGATCGGCATACTCGATCGGCGATGGCCGCAGAGAAAGCCTTGTTGAAGTACCGCGCAAATTCTTCTGTGTAAGCGCTAGGGCCCTGCCTGCTGTTCGCCTCTGCTATGATAGCTTGGGGTCTAGAAGTGTGCCTGCTGGCCTGCCGGTGCCAAGGCGTTTCCTGAAAGAGAGAAAGAGAGCATCAGCGGTCGCTGCTGCCGATGCGTGGTTGACATGTTAGCTGAGTGTACGGTGGTCTCGATGGCGAGGATGCGCACAGAAATGGTGGAAGGCACAACGGACGGAATCTAGCCAGATGAAGATGAGCAGGAAAACCCTGGATACGGAGCATGAATTTCTCTAGGCTGCAGCTGTCACAGATGGGTTTAGCACGAGTCACGATCTCACCTGATAGCTTCTGCATGGGACTTGGTCGCGTTCGAGTATCATTTCGCCTCCACGGCCAGCTCTTCACTTATGGGACTTGCCGCACGAGGTGAGATTATCGGCGAGAGACGAATGGTGCAGATACTCGACGCGGTGAAGATAGACCAAGGCGTGACGAGGGAGCTGCTGCGCGGACGGACACCGAACGACCGATGTAGCGAGGCGAGCGGTTGGGGGACCTTGCTGAGTGGAGGGTGGACGGCCAAGAGAGCTGGGAGATGAGTACCTTACCACGGCAGTGACCATTCAGGAATGTAGTCAGCGGTGTGTGATGGTGTTGTTCTTGAGCTAACCTTCGGAGTTCGGAATCGCTTCTGCCTGCCACCTCTTCTCGTTCCTCTTGATATGACTGCCAGCGTGACGCCTTGCATTGCGGACTTTCAACTTCCTTGACTTCCTCCAGCCAACCTCGCTGCAAAGTCCCTTTCTCCTCCTTCGTGGCCCATGTAAAGCGAGGATCATCTTACCTTCTTGCATTGCCATCGTACAGAGTTCATCGTGCGGACAAAGGGAAAGTTTAAAGCTGCTCCATGAGGCATGAGGTATGAGGCATGAGGAAGCTGGATGGAACGCAGATGGGCCTGACAGCAGAGAAGCAGCAGCCACGCTGGACGCTGAAGAAGCTCCCGACGCATGCAAGGTGAGCTAAAAGGAAGCTTTGTGGTCCTGCAGGTGTGAGACATTTTAGTCCAACGGTCGGCTAGTGCAGAGATTTGTTTGTTGCATTTTGTAAGTTCGATGATTATGTAAGCGGTGTCACATTCTTCGATGCCACATTCCTGGAAGTCCCAATGGCCAGCATCTACCTCAACCAACATCTTGTCTATCTTCCGCTGGAAACACCATCGGCCAGCGATGTATATAGCAAGCTCCTGGAATCGATTCTTTCCCCCTTCTCTTGTTTCCTCGTTCCCCATTCCCATCCCCTCTTACCACACACTTACAGCAACACCCAGCACTCAGCAACACCTCAAAGCACTCAAGATGATCTTCGACATCTACACAGCTATAACTCTCATACTTTTTTACTACTCCCTCCTCTGGTTGCAGTATAAGAATCCTCGCGCCGCTATGGCAGTTTTCTTTCTCCCAGTCTTCGCTCTTTTTGAGCGCATCGAGCACGGCATCAAACTCCTTTTCTCTCTTATCCCCGTCCCTAACTCCACTCGTCCCGAAACCCGCCGACCCCGCCGAGCTCTCCCGCGTCAACCTTTCCGCAAAATGGCTAAGCTCGTCCTCCCAGCCTTGATCGCCATACAGCTCCTCAACCTTTCGGAGCCTCAGCAAGTCAACGATCTCCCAACACTTCCGGCCCCGGCTCACTTTATTAGTCTTGATATCCCCAGTGTTCAACTTCCCACGCCAACTCCTACGATGCACAAGGGACCGACTGATATTGTGGTCTATAGCCGCCCTATGGGCCTCGTGGTTTACTCACCTCGGATCGACTTTCCCTCCTTTTCGGCCCCCACAGCCCGGCCCACAGCTGTGTCGACCATTCCCACACCTTCACTCCCTCGCCGTCGTTTTGTTTCCACTCTGATGGCTACACAGCTTGTCGAGCTCATAGTTTCTCATGACTTCCGTACCACCAGAAACCAGCGCTTGGCGGTCGGTCTCGGCGTCGGCGTACTAATCATCTCACTTATGTAGATAGGTAAGTTTCTAGGTTTTGACCATCATCTCATCTGACCCTCACTGACTGACTTCCACCTCCCCATCCTTCCAGCTTCTATGATAGACACACCGAGCACAACAGTGACAGGCAGCGGCAGGAGTCAAACGCACAACCACCATCTGCTCTTCTTCCACCGCCAGCACACTCATACTCACGCAAGCCATCCCTCGTACACATCGCATCCATCATCAGCATCATCAGCATCGGTCCATCATGCATCATCATTGTCCAAAACCACAACCACAGTCGACCACAACAACCGCGCATACTTCCGTCTCAGCAGATCACGCAGGCACAATGGCGGTCTTCCACAATCACGAACCAACTCTCGATCTCTCAGAAACGCCCCTCTCCCTGCCAAATCGACCTCCTCCACCCACATCCACTTCCGCCGCAGAGAAGCGACTCAGTCGACATGCTCGCAACCTCGACAGAGCGCGGACCTCATGTCCCTCAACCCATCCATCTTCATATCTCCAACATCTGCAACCACCCACAACCCCAAGACAGGTCCCCCTTCAAGAACACCGTCGAATCATCGGATTCGACAACGTCCATGGGCCAGAAGCCATGGACAAGCGGGCAAGTCAGAAACCTCATCAAACGCAACTCAGTCAACACACCCGCGCACACCATCGACCCAAGCACCATCCCAGGTGTCGCCCTTCGCATGTCCACGCCCACCATATTCGTCCTTCCGACACAGTCTCAAGCCTCCCCGTCTCGGATCAGCACAGCAGGACGTCCTCCTCGCTCCCGCACTCCGTGGAGAAACGGCCTCGACCCACGGCAAGGCTGTACAGAACAAGCCCCATCAAACAAGTCCAACATCATGATGACGTGAGCATCCTGCCATTCTCTTCTCTCCTCTGCATTCTCAGAGAAGCTCATCGCATCGTCCTCCTCACAACAGCACCCTCGAGCTGCTCGTTGAAGACCTCTACAACAAGGACAAGGTCGACATCGAGAGCATTCAGCTCGAAGACTGCTTCTCCGTCCCTCGCGCCCCAACAGCGATTTCACCACAGGCGAAGCCAACAACAGCCCCATCGGTCTCGTCGGCGAGATTGCCCTCAAGAGCTCCCCAACGGGGACGATACTCCGTAAGTGATGATCTGACATGAACCGCGCGATGATCGTTGACTGTTCGTCTGACCCTGCTTCCCGTCTCTTCATCTGCCCCATCAGACCCTATCACGATATCCCATCTGCCACATTCCACCGTCTACTCCTTACCAGGAATGACACTCTCAAGCCGCAAGCGCCGCATTCGCGCTCCACCACAATCACTCTCATCCCCATCATCATTCTACCGGTCTATCCCTTCAGCTTTCCAACCCCTCTTCCTCAAGACCAGATCTGCCCATTGATTCTGGCTCCGACTCCACTGCTCTCCCTCGTCCATCAACCCATTTCCTCGGCCTGCGCAAACCAAGGATCTTCCCTACTCGGACATTGCGTCGATATCATCACGTAACCGAAGGTAGAGAGAAGACGGGGCGGAAGCTCTGATGCGTCGCACGGAGATGCAAGACCATGAATCGGAGTTACCACCGGGGAATCAGCAGACTGCGCCATGCACTCTGATCGAAGTCGCCTCATCGCTTCTGCCAGTACTTTGCTCGCCGTCACGGCGACATTCCCCTCGCGGAACCGGTGGTCTCTCCATCGTCTCCTCGCCAACGTCAGCATCAAGGTCGTCGGAGACTTACCCCGCCCAAGTCAAGAGCGGGAGCGGTGAGAGTCACGTCCTTTGCTCTCTTCGACCTCCTCGTCTCCGTTTCCTTTAACGAACCAGCCTCATTGTCCCGCCCTTCCAACTCTGGACTCGCCTTCAGGACGGGTCGAACTCCATCGATATGCGGCCAACGTGCGCACCCAGCGTTCATCAACGGATCGTCCGCCTGATCCGATTACTCTCTGAGCAACGAAGGGAATACCATTAAAGAATCGCAATGACTGAAGGCTCAGCCCTCAATCATGTCTCTCCCCCCATCATGCTCTCCTGGTCTTATCGCTACCGCATATCTCGTTTCGACTCTTCATCTCGCCCGGCACAGACTTCGAACAGCAACAGCGACCGGCGAATCGAACCCTCCCTCAACGCCTGTTCCTCCTCCTTGGCGATCGACCTGCATCGCCCGGCTCTCTTCCACGAAGAAACCCATTCCAAGCTCCATACCGCCATTCTCGCATTCGTTTGTCCAACGATCTCTGTACCGCCCGACCCTGACATCACCACTTCAACTCTCACGGCTGCTCTTGGCTCGAGTCCTCCTCGGTCGATGGATTGGAGGCCACGGATTATGAGGCCGGTACAGGGCAGCCTTCTTCGAGTTGGGGAAGACCTACCTGGAGCCAGAAGGAGGAGGGTGACGTGAAACGATGAGGAAGAGGATCCATAGCTTGTCGCTGTCCCATCCCCGGCCATCACCTTCATCGTCGATGTTGGTTCCGCTGCGTCGGAGGTCTATATCCTTCTTTCTTCGGGTATAGTAGGGTCGTTTCGAAAGGCTGTTCACGGGCGAGACGAGTGAGAAGGGAAAGGACCGACTACCCCTCAAAGCTTCTTCGCCCACCGACCCGTAATAGCCTCCTTCAACATCGCCGCACTCATCTTAAACCGCTTCAAAGCCTCTTTCCCCGGCTTCGCAGGCGGCTTCCCCGACAGATTCTCCGTGCTCGTCGATCGTAAAACAACCATATTCAGCACAACGACCAAAGGCCAGCTGAGCACCTCGAATCCGATCTGCACGCTTTCTATGGCGTCTATTCACACCGTTGAGAGATAGATGTGCGGGAGCTCGAGCCCAGGAGTCGCCATGGAGGTGGACGGTTCGGCTCGGGAGCATGACATCGCAACGCCCGCTCTATCGGCAAAAATGTCGCCTCGTTCGCAGCCCAATTCCAAAGACAGCCGATTAGTTCCGAGTCGCGTTCGCGAGCATTCGGAACTCCTTAGAATGAGCGACGTCGTACCTCCACTCACAATGAAGCTGTGGTGGAGCATCTCGCGATTGGGACTCTTGGGCACCTCATTGGCCCATCCTGATCTCATGTTGCCGTTGACACACGTATATCTATATCATCGTCCATGCAGGGTAAGTAGTTTCTTGAAGTCCAGAGGTCAGAACTGCTGTACTGATGTATCTGCCTTCTTCCACCTTCGCCTTTGCACAGTCGCAATGCATTCTCCGGTCTGTGCCCCAGAAGAGAATCTCAGTCGTCTTGGGACCTCGGCTCCACTCAAACCGCACGCCTCCGAGACTCCGTTCCAGCCGACCGACGTCCAGGCTGAGAAAGTCGAACGTCACACCACGTCACCACCATCGCTGTGGCCATCGGCCCCAACAACGGCGAAGGCCACGCACCAGACTACATTTCATAGTCTACTTCGTACCCGGGATGAACACTCTCAAGCCGCAAGCGCCGCATTGGCGCTCCACTCGCATCCCCGTCATCATTCGCCTCGGCCCACCCCTTCAAGCTTCCTCCCCATCCTCCTCAAGATCAACCCTGCCCATTGATTCTGACTTCGATTCCGACTCGTCCTGGACACGTGCAGCTGCCTTCCACCGAGAACTCATCCAAGCTCCCAAGCTGTGCTTCACCCATGGACTCGCTTGTTCAACGGTTCATGACCACCGATTATCGCCTCACCAGTCCAGCTTCCACGGCTGCCCGTGATTCCTTCTCGGTCGATGAGGATGGAGGGAACTGATGACTGATTGTGAGACGGGACATGGGGCAGGGTTTCTCAACTCGGGGATTGGCAGTTCTCAGCTCTGGCATGGAGGACAAGACCACAGCCGAGACGAAGGACGGTCGTGTGAGCGATGCGGAGGAGCAGGTGACAGACGAGGCAAACGCCCGGTCATACAACAACATCATCAACACAAACTCAGACCATCTTGTGTCTAAGACTTCCGGTCTTCTGTCGACGCGCTCGTCCCGACAGATCTGCCAAAATCATGCTTCCTTCCACGCAGGACGAGTCCTCGTCTTGTCGAACCAGGAGAATGAAAAACTACAGGCGGCTCTCGATCTTGCCGAGGTTGCTCTCGGCGAGACCAATGTTGACGACGCCCCTGATAAACTCGACAGTACTGTCAACAACTCGGCTCGACCTATGCCCAGCGGCTGTGGACCTACACCCACGGCCGCGCTGATCATCTCATGCTCCGCGCCACACAACGAGCGGTCCCATGTCATCTCCGCCTCACGATCACGCACATTGTGCTCTATGAGATGGTGGAGAGAATTGAGGCTGTTATTGACGGCCAGCGCAACTCGTTCCGCACGAGTTTTCCGGCAAGTGCCCAAGAGAGGCCCAAATGGAACCCTACCCTTACGGCCTTACCTTTTCGACCCATCTCAGCATTTCGCTCTGCTGGGTCATCGAAGCCGCTGCCATGGTCGTCATCACCCTCAGTAACGGCGGCGTAGGTGGAGCATCAGACTAGCCAGACCTCATTGGTATCGTCCTCCTCCCCTCGCCAGGGCCACAATCACAATACGGACATCACTCGCAGCCCTCATAGACTCTCTCGCTCCCAAGGTCAAAGCCAAGCGATGCAAATGGCTCGCGATTGATAGGATTGAACTCTCCCGGGAAACGTAATCGCCCTCAAGATTGGATACACCTCCGCGATGGACCGTTGGCTCTTCGATCTTCGAGGCTCTCAATGTTCATATGGACCAGCCTGCCCTTATCGGAGAGTCCCTGCTACCGGTTCAGTGGATCGACCTGCGAAGCCGAGTCTTTGCCATTGCTACAGGTCCCAACACCTTTTTCGGTCGTGCAGCGAGTCAGGTTGAAGAGAGCAATCATGAGGCAGGTCATCCGCAACATCCTGTCAAGATTGGGCTGCACAGTCTGTCGCCTACCCCATCTTCGTCATTCCTCTCATGATCGTTCAGCGGCCGCCCTCGTTCTCATCGTCGAAGGTATCCTCACCGCCATGCCCACCGCGCTTGCCGTCAGCCTCGCCATCGGAGCTGAACGGTCGGCCAAGCGCAAGGCGCTCGGTACCCACACTGCACCCATCGAGAAAATACTAGCTGTCATCATCCCCTACTCAGACAAGACCAGTACCGTGAAGACCAACAGGATCACCATTGACCCTGAGACCGGCGAACTATCCTCCAAAGGTCAAGCTCACCAACGAGGAGATCATCCTCGTCTCCGCGTAAGCGCCTGGAACAGAGAACCGATACCATCGATTCGTGGCGTGGGTACCCGGCGCAGCTCCGTCGAGCCCCGAGACAGTACGGTATCCCTCACCGAGATTGCTCTTGCATTATTCGCATCATACATCGTCCCGCTCGATCACGGAGAAGGGGGATACTCGAGTTCCGTCGGTCAAGATCGCCTCGAGTACGCGCGCTGCCTACGTTGAGCTTGTCCAGGATCCCTTCGACGGTACTATCCAGCGCATGTCGAGTGTCTACCGCTCAACGGCCGATTATCCCCACAGCACCGACATCGTCGCCCAGGTCTACTTCGTGAAGGATGCAGTCGAGCCTGATCTTCTCGCCGGTTCCAACACTGTCTTCAGCAGAGAAGAGACCAAGGACAGCGAAGCTGCCATGCTTCTCATTCGCGAGATCGACGAGGGCATGAGAGGTTCTCTATCACATGGAGACTATGGCGAGCAAGTGCCTTCGAATTCTCGTCCCTGCTCAACGTTCCGACGAGGAGTCGTCCACTCCACTTCCACTTCCGCCTCTGTCATCGGGATCGAGTATGGTCCTCGAATGTTCGTACCTCCTGCTTCAGGTACTCCATCTCATTCGGTCTCGGCTCAGAACCCGTCAACGTCCCTCCGATCCGAAGGCGGTCCGATTGAGATCATTCCGCCTCCTCCTCCGCTTTACTTTTGCCTCGCCATCACCTCCTCCTCCTGGTGTCTTGTTTGAGGCTTTGAGCCCGCTCTGGCTGCTGGTGCGGACCAGCCTTCAAGGTCGGTCTAGGTTGTTCAGGACACACTCGATGAGGGTACGAAGTGCGAGGTTCCTCGTCTGTTGTTCCAGTTGCTCCTCGCTCCTCGGACACGGAACATGGGAGGTCCAGATCAGTGCGACGTAGGGCCACCGGTAGGAGGTGGGATACAGATTGTATCACATGTGGGTCAGCCCATACCTACTGGAGCTCGGCATCCACTGCTGCCGCCTCTGCACGGGGGTAGTACGCTTGCGCAGAGACATTGATACGTTCATTCGGGTCACGGCCATCTTCCGCCTGGTGCTGCGTTGGAAATGGGTGGTTGTCCTGGGGAACGGTGGGTTCATGGACATGGACTGATGCATCTTAGCAACATACGATCGCAGATCCTGTGACTGTGAGTATCTGTCGTGGATAGCTATATACGCTGTGTCGCTTCTTGAATTCTGCTCAATGTGCTGACAATCTTTCCTACTTGCACTCTGAAATTCTAGCGATCGATACAAACGAAGCAGCACTGCGCTTGCATCATTTCATTGCAAGACCCTGCTCCGCCATCTCAAAGCAGTCAAGGAATCCGATGTCAAGCACAAGGTCCTCTCCTGAGCGGTGCGCTTCTCTTCCTCCCGGACCTTCGGACACGCGGGAGCGACGAGCAATGGAGGAGCAGGACTGGTGGGAGGGAGGAGAGAAGGGGAAGGAGAGAAGAGCAAGGAGTGGAAGGGAGTCGAGGCGGAGTGAGGGAGGGAAGGAAGGAAACGGGAGAGGAAGGAGGGAAGCGGAGAAGGCGAGCGAGGGATGGTCAGAAAGGAGGAATCAGGGTGTGAGAGGTGTAGGGATGGAAGAGAGTGGGAGGGATAGGAGGAGAGAGGTGAAGAGGAAGGGGCAGGGGAAGCTGAGGAGGGGCTGAGACGACGAGGGAGTGGGAGAGGGAGGGATGGAGAGGGAGAGGGAGGGATAGGAGGAGAGAGGTGAGGAGGGTAGCGGAGAGGAGGGAGGAAGGCTCGGAGGTAGGGAGTAGGGGAGGAGAGAAGGCGAGGGAGAAGATGGGAGGGCAGGGCAGGGCAGGGCAGTGTAGGGTAAGGTAGGGTAAGGTAAGGACGGGAGGGAGAGGAGGGAGAAGAGGGAGAGGAGGGAGAGGAGGGAGAGGAGGGAGAGGAGGGAGAGGAGGGAGAAAGGTAAGTGAGGCAGGGCATGTTAGAGGGAGGGGGAAGGTTAGTGGGTGAGGCGGAATCAGATACGGGCGAAGGGCTGGGTGGCTCCCTCGTCCTACTCGTTCTTCCCGGTAAGCTCTGAGCTGACCTTCACGGTCAGAGTGCCCCTTTTCTACAAAGCGGAGTATGGGTAGACTAGAACGAGGCCCCTTGGAAGGGGTTCAGGTGGTTGGGCAAGGTAGTGGGGTTGGCAGGGCCAGGGGCGGGCCAGGAAACGACACACAAGGGCGCAGAACAGCAGTGAGTATCTTTCCATATCCTTTCCTCTGCTTTTCGTCTACTCTGATCACCTTCTGGTTGAATCATTCTCCAGCAAAACCGGTTCTGGCCTTGATACTCGACGAGCTCTTCTCAGTCGGAAACACTGGATCAATTCCTTCCATGATCTCATGGGTGCTGGCATCCGCCATGGTGAGTCCAAGATCCTGACCTATTGCGTAACACGGCTTCTTGCTCACTCAGGCTCTCCCTTCTTCCATAGACGACCATTTCTGCGGACGTCATTCACGTCAAGCCCCACCTCTCCTGACGCCGAGGTATCTCTTCTCCAACTCCACAGCAAGCCCTGCTGGTCTTTTGGTGATCGGCGAGAAGCCCATCGAACGAGGTCGGCACTTACGTCTCCCTCAGCACTGCTCTGGACCTCAAGACCGCATGGGCTCCCTTCGATTGCGCTTTCATCTGGAACTTTGTCGACATCACTCTCGATGGTATCGACCTGAGCGCGGTGACACCCTGGTGTCCATCGGCTTCTCCAAGGGCTCACCTACGCCGTCCGGTCCAAGCTCACGAAATCTGCCATCAATAATCTCATCATTGTCGCCGCTGATTTCCTGCCCGGTTACTGTCGTATCGTCGCTCTCCTGGACGTCGTCGGCCGTCGCGCGATCCAGATGCTCAGCTTCGCGATCAACATCCACAGTCTTGCGAATCCTTGCTGGCACTTCCGACACTCTCAAAAGCGAGATGTACCCTTCATCGTCATGTTCGCCTGCTTTCAAGGGTTTCCCACCCCTGTCTGCGCTGCTGCCCACGGTTTGTGCAAGGGTGACAGCAAGCACCCCGACACCATCGCCATCCAGAACCTCTTCTGGTCCTTCCTCGCCATCTCCATACTTGGGTCATCATCACCTTCATCGCTGTCCGGTGTCCCGGAGACCAAGAAGTTCGACGTTGACGAGGCCGGCAGACGAGAACTTACTGCTCTTGCCAAAGTTCTGGAATTTCCTGCCAAGATGACTCTACGCTGGTCAAATATCTGAACACATGACTTCAAGCCTCTCCTATCGACCCACCCGCAACCGTTTGCTTGTCGCCTATAGGTTCATCAATGCAGGCCCAACACTAGCACTTGGCATAGCTTCAAGATAGGAACCCTTTGGCCGATCCCAGCCCAAGATTCAACCTCGCATACCACGCCTCCAAGTGAGCTGATCACCACCACCACCACTCCTCGCCTCAAGGATCGATCTCAATAGCCGCAGTACCTTCAGCGAATCTGCCCTCATCCACGCTATCCCGAACGGCCAGGTCGATGTTTTGCCTTTTACCCTAGTCGCTCGGCTCGTTCTTGTCACGTCGAGTACATCTTGGACGGCCCCGAGGATTCGATCTCGAGTAAGTGCATTATGACCAATGGACGTCTCTGCACATTACAGGAGGAATCAGCACAGCCTTCGACGAGATGTGCCTCGATTTTCCTCTAGAACATGGACGAACAAGATCACGGAGGCTGCTGCTAGCTTTCCGCCGGCGACTGGGAGACCTTCGGGAGACAGCTCGAGCTCAAGGTCTCATCTGCGTCTTCGAGCACGTCCCCTTCGATTTCTCCATGACCCCACAGCCTCAAAAAAGAGCACAGCAGCATCACTTCCTTTGTCCGAGGCGCCCCAATCACACACGACTACGAGCGACTGCGAGACCATCCTTTTCGAACCTTAACTTCGATAAGGATATAGTCCACTGTGAAGGCCTTCCACTCCACTATTGCCAAGTCACGGGAGATCATGCCACTGAAGAGAATCGCTCTCCGCTTCCTCATGCTGTCTCCTTCCCCTCTTTCCTCTTTCCTCTTTCCTCTTTCCTCTTTCCTCTTTCCTCTTTCCTCTTTCCTCTTTCCTCTTTCCTCTTTCCTCTTTCCTCTTTCCTCTTTCCTCTTTCCTGCTTCCTGCTTCCTGCTTCCTGCTTCCTGCTTCCTGCTTCCTGCTTCCTGCTTCCTGCTTCCTGCTTCCTCCTCCTCTCTCCTCCCTTTCCCTTTTCCCTCCCCGTTCCCAATCCAATCTCGAGCTCGGTTTCTTTTCTCTGCTTTTAGGATTCTCTGCATTGGTTTGAACCTCTCGGATGAGCGTGAACATGCTCCAGTCTCCGCTACCGTGCCATGTGCGATGAACTGACATCTTGACGCGGAGTGCATACTTGACGCGAGGCAGCGCTGACTTCCTTCTTTAGGCTGACTTCCTTCTTCAGCATGACTTCCTTCCCTGTATGGTCGTCTCAGGAACTCAGATGGACATTACGCACTCTTACGCGGCTAGCAGAAGCTCCATCGCCCGGTCCCCACTCAGGATCAGGCCGCCTCCCAGGTACGCAGGAAGGCTTTACTATCGAAGAGATACGAGCGCTGTACAAACTTCAAGGCGTCATCGATCTGGGCAGCAGACCAGAATCAAGATCGAGCTTGCCTCGTCTTCCTTCACGGCGGTGGGTCAGGTTCGGCAACTTCGACGGCAGCGCCTCTCTTTCAGCTAAGTACGGCAGCAGATGAGCGATGGACGTCTGGCTCGATTTAAGTCAAAGGCTATGACTCCATTTCTCGGCGCCAGGGTAGCCGTCGAACAAGTCGAGCCTTGCTACCATTACTATGAACCTGGACACATTATCGTCTAGCCCCGCCGCTGTCGCTGCTTGCTGCGTCTGAATCCACCCTTCCTTCCTGCGCCTCGGACGAGCTTCAACATGCCCAACATTCCTTGACATATTCCTCTGTGCAGATCTGCAGCGGAACAAGAGCAAGTATCGTTCTGCGGTAGGGTCCCACTCGAAGGTTGCAAGTGGACGAATCGCAAAAGAATCGAAGACGTGAGGGCGGTCGCCAGTCTATAAGTCTGTCTGCCAAGTACGCATCCAGACAAGGCCTGTTTTGTCAGATGCAGCTCACCTTTCGTCTCTGTCGCCCTCTCTGATCTCGCATGCAGTGTTGCTTCCTCATTGTGGCCGTCTTCGACACTCAACATCACACAGAATTGCTGCTCCGTCCTCCACTGGTTCTGGCTCCGGAGTATACTCAAAGGAACGCCATTCAAACCGACACCAATTCATGCATGTTTCTTTGCCTCTGCGAAGCCGGAACGCAGATCATCAGTGACTGCCGACACTTCACCATCTATACGGACGTCGTCTTGCACCATTCGCTCTTTCGTAAAGCCTCCCTCCCTCGCCATTCGGCTTCGCATCGCAGTAGAAATTTGCATACTCGTCCCTCCTCGACGAGCGGGTATGGGCGAGGATTCCATGAGGTTCTGGTGAGGTAAACGTGAGGGAATTGACAGAGATGGAAAGCCAAGGGCCTGAGAGGAAAGGTCTAGGACCAATAGTGAGTGCGATGTGTGCAGAAGTGTTACATCAGCGACAGCATTTGACCGGTCTCTTGTCTCACACTACTAGCTATCTCCCCTCCAAAGCCGAATAGCCTTCGAAGATCAAATTCCATCAAATGTGGACTGATTTCGGCAAATAGTCGTGATCTATGACACCTGCCAGCATCTATACGGCAGTCTACAACAACGCGCTGTGTCCTTCGCAACATCTCATCCCTTTGCTGGGTTCTCCTGATTCCGTCCCATTCCCTCGCCATCCGTCTGGCGACACCTCTGCCACCACGGCAAACCTATGACTCAACAACGTGCAGGATGCATCATCGACATTCATCTTGAAGTGAAGGTCATCTTTCTGTGATTGCGCGGTGAATGCGTACCAGACGCTAGTCAAGCACATGCCGATGAGCGCTCGGTAAGGCGTAGGAGGGCGGAAGAAATCGATGTCCTCAGCACGTGTCCCAGTGAGCAGGGCAATCGTTTCGCCCGCCGCAGGCCATGTTGCAGTACTTCTTGATGTCGTCCATATTCCCAGGGAAATCGACGGTAACATCTCTGTAGCAGCCGTCGGACAGTCGAGAAACTCAGGTCGATCGTCCTCCAGTTGTCGCACATGCCTACGGGAAGTGATCGAGCGATGTTCAGCGATTAGCTGCCAGCAGAACCAGATGTAGCAGATAGATCTCACAATGGTAGTACTGGGCTTGCCATTTCTCAGCGTTGAAGCGCGGTCCAGATGGGCAGTACTTGAATGCTTTGACGGAGCAGTCATGGATCCATTGCGTGTTCTGTGACCATAACACAAACGACATGGATGAGAGATCATCGATCATCTTTTAGAGCTCCAGTGACCAAGCTTTACTCACCCTTGCCTCCACTAGGCCCAGAGCCAAGAAGAAAATTGAAAGAGAGAGCTGAACAAGTCGCATCTTGAGTTCGACCGTTACGCTTACGGGTGGGATATCTGCAAGAGTTCAAGGGGAGAGGATCGATGATGCATGATGTATGAGGTTCCTTTGATAGAGGTCAAAGACGCTGAACTTATATAGGCATTACTATGGCACACGGTGTGGTCGGTTGAATGGAGCTGCCATGTGATCCTTGTTCTTGTCAAAGCGAGGAGCACCTCCGGAACTTCGAATGAGGTCAGAAGCAGCCGCGCCTCATGGCTTCAGGCGAGTTGACGAGACCTAAGCTGC
>MAPW01000164.1:0-65453 GCA_001689995.1 Tilletia indica
AGGTCGCGGACTCGATTGACGCGGTGTCGATGATTGATGCGCGCAGCTGTTCAGACAGACAGCGGCCGCAGCAGAAGTTGGTTTGCAGATCGCGACACTGCGGACATTGCTGGGACGAGGACGAGGACGACGAGGGAGCTGAGGCAGCCGCAGTTGTGGTACCGATACCAGTAGTTGCATTGGCAGCCGCCGCACGAGGACCGGATGAGCCGCTCTGTCTGCGCGCCGCATCTGCACTACCTGCGCCGGCCGTCTCCCGCAGCGCCATTGATGTTCGATGTCCCTCTCTTTCGAATCAGTAATCAGGCAGGCGTGAGGTCGTCGTCAACCAAAAATCTGAGATCGGGTCAGTGAGGCGAGTGCAACGAAATGCCCCGGCAGAGAACAAAGGGAAGCGCTCAAGCCATTGCTCGGTGTTTTGTTGGACACCCCGAACGCCGAGACTCACGTGACATGGACGCGATCACGTGATGCTGACCACTCCAAATTTCAAACACCGCATCTCGCATATCGGCGGTTCGAGGAAATAAGGGCGTCCTCGCATATCGAATGACGTAACGACGCGCTCAAATTTTGGCAGCTGCATCGTCCGACCACTCCACTCTCCAGCCGCCTCCACCAGCATCGCCGTCGCTTGATTCGGGTTCGATATTTTGAGCCTTTTTTTGAGCTGGATGACGGCGGGCTGGAACCTGGAAGCGGCCAGAGCGAGGTCAAGATCCAACATCCAGCGCACACGGACAGCGGACAGTAAAGGAGCGGTTGTGTGTGCTTACTGGCTGGCGGTGTCGAGGTCGCCGGGGCATGCACGATGATCCGCTGTAATTCGCTGCCTTCTCTTGTCTTCGAACCTTCGAAATTCGCTCTCATTGGCGTCATCGTCTCACTCTCGCACCCGCCCGAAGATCTGCAGTCTGCACTTTATTTCGCGTGCACTTTAGCAGGCGGACGATGGATCAGGCAAAAACGAGGAGGGAGGGAGAAGCCAAGAGCATCGTTTGCATGTATATAAAGCAGCTAACTTCCTCCCCTTTCCTTGCTCAAGTCTGTTTACTTCTCCACTGTCCTTTCTCTCACACAGCAAACAGCACTTCTCGGCCAAGCAACGACTGCCAGCGAACGTCAATAGCAAGCATGAAGTTCCTCAACCGCAACAACGCAGACCATGACGAGGTTGATTCCTCCGCCCTCGAAAAGGGCGAGCAGAAGCATCACCACCACCCTCACCTCCACCGCCCTCACGTGCACCACCGACGCAAGCGCGAGGCAGAGACTATCCAGAACAAATTGCCAAGTGTCATGAAGACAGACGATCTCGATGAGGGCGATCTCGACAAGTTACGCAAGAGACTCAACGTTAAGAACGAAATCGTCGCTGGTATTGCAGAGTTCGTCGGCACATTCTGTGAGTCATAGGACTAGATCAGCTAACCTGTACCACCTGCGACACATATACTCAACGAATTTCCCTACCCTTCACAGTGTTCCTGTTGTTCGCCTTGGGTATCGCTACACAGGCCGGTCAGCAGCAGTTGTCAGACTCCGCCTCTTCAAACGTTGAGGGTGGAAACCAGGGAGCAACACTCGACACCAACCAGCTCCTCTTCTCCTCCCTCGGCTTCGGTTTCTCACTCGCCGTCAACGCATGGGTCTTCTTCCGTGTCTCCGGTGGCCTCTTCAACCCCGCCGTCACTCTCGGTCTCTTCCTCTCCGGCGCTCTCACATGGTACCGCTCTGTCATTTTGACCATTGTTCAATTCGTAGCCGCCATCGCTGCCTCAGGAGTCGCCCAACTCATCACGCCAGGCGGTATCAACGCCCGTACCAAGCTCGGATCTTCTACAACAGTAGCCCAAGGGTGAGCACATACATGCTGAACGAGATCTTGGCTTTTCAGCGCATCATATTCAAACACTCTCTCCCTCTCATCACCAGGTTCTTCATTGAGATGTTCTCAACAGCGATGTTGATGCTCACCATCTACCTCCTCGCTGGCGAAAAGCACAAGGGTACCTTCTTGGCACCCGTCGGCATTGGTCTCGCCCTCTTCATGGCAGAGCTCTACGCTACAGGTCTCACCGGCGGTAGTTTGAACCCTGCTCGTACCCTTGGCCCTGACGTTATCGCATCCAGCTTCGAAGGCAGCACATGGATTTACTACGCCGGCCCATACGTCGGTGTTCTCGTCTCGGCTGCCATCTACTGGCTGCTCAAGATCAGCAAGTACGAAACTGCCAACTCCGGCCAGGACGACGATGACACTGCTCTCCTCCTCCGCGATGCCAAGGGTAACCTTACCGGTGCCGTCGAGAAGGTCAGCGCGGCCGACGCACCCGAACTTCCTGGTCTGCAGGACAAGACGAACGTACCCGTTGAGGAACCGGCACGCGAGACTGATCGCGACACAATGGTCGGGCTCAGCGACAGCAAAGACGAGGGCAAGCTCGTATGATAGGATCGTAATTCCTGAGATTGCCGCTGTGCCACCCCCCTTTATAATATCAACCACCTCAACGGCCCAGCATTCCGCCAATCCGTCAAGCAGTACCTCGAAGCTGTATTCTCGACCTAGACATAAGAAAGTCCCGACCCCCGTTCTCGCGTACGCATACCCTCCTTCTCTCCTTTGTGCCCTCTTTCCTCTCCACCCATATATACGCAACCAATCGCATGCATTCTTATGAAGCTTTCCTTGCATGAAGCTTTCCTCAAGAAAAGTTGCAAATGTTCGATGACATTGAAGGCATGAGCATATGCACGGGAGAGTGAGATGCACATTGATGGTGATGGTGACGAGATTGAAAGAAGAGAGACCAGCTGTCGACAGGGCGTAACAGCAACAGTAGTGCTCCAGCGCTAAGATGGTCCCGCGCGAGCATAGGGGAAGGATGAGATATGGGAAGGGGGGAAGGTTGAGGGGGGATCGGGTTCAGAGACAAAGTACATAAAGTGTCCGAATATCGTTCCCGAGGTAGTTCAGGCGAGTTCCTAACAAGTTTCCTCCAAGGCACCGTAGGCGTTCTACAAGAAGTACTGTGATGTGCTGAGTCGAGAGGGTGTCGTCCGATCTTGATCCGGACTGGAAGCAAGTTGAAGAAATGAGGATCAGTCTCCATCCCGGAAGGCCAGAACAGTGGGAGAGCAGGGGCCCTTCTTCCCCAAAAACCAAAAACTCACCAGCCTCGAAAATCTTGAAATGCTCCTGTCCAAACTGTAAGAACTCATCATCACTCTCCCCCGACGCCCCGCCCGTCAAATCCTCCGGCTGGGTCCACGAGTCCATACTCTTCCTCCCTTCTCCATTGTACGAGCTACTGCTCGATTTAGGCCCGGCCCCTGCCCCGCCGCTCGCCGATGAAGACTCCACTACTTTCGCTTCGGCTGCTGCTTTGGCGCGTGCTCGGGCTGATTCTTCTAGTTGGCCGATCAGGTCGCCGACTTGGAAGATGGAGGCGACGTTTCCGCATCGGTAGCAGTAGTTCGGTGCTGACCAGACGGTAACGATTTGATTATCGTGCATTAGTTTGCTGTTTGATAGAAGAGCGTGTGAGTGGATGCTCGTGTTGCACTCGTTGCGCTGAAAACTATGAGACTCGTTGCATGATACTTACTATCCTTCTTGCACCAACTGATGGGCGCGCGCTATCAGTTGCAGGTCGTTGACGTGGTTGAACTAGTGGGTGACTCAGGGAGAAATTAGAACAATACTCGAAATTAGGAGCTATGGAATGATGACTGCTTACTTCTTTGGTGACGGCCCCTCCGAAGAGCCATCCCGCCCCTCTAGGACTGACTTTCCATGTATCGATGTCGTCTGGATCGGACCACATGAGATCTGGGGACAATCGAAAAAGCAAGGATCAGCAAAGATAGATTTGCCGGGCCTCGCCTCTCGCGCCAAGCTCACCGCAGAACGCTCCCTCGTGTGGCACTTCTTGCGCTCTTGCAAGAATTCGGATCTGGTCTAATGTCCGAACTTCAGGGCTCAGGCCCCCGTGTACGCAGAGTACTCTTCCGTCGATAATCTGAAGAAAAAGGAGGGAAATCGTCAGGAGGTTGCAATTCTTAACGATGCGCAGCTGGAAGGGGGCGGCCTGATACGCACCGCGGCAAGGTTGAGGTAATCGAAAACTTGACAGCAACTCTTCCAGACGTTTGCGTTTCCGTATTTATGTTGGCATTCATCTGAGAACGAGAGAGATAAGACGTCAGGAGCTGACCTTGTGGTTTCCGAGGACGAAGCAAGGGACGCTCACCGTAGAAGCCGTACACCTGGGTGATCTGTCTGCTCTCGTGGTTGCCTCGAAGGAGTGTTATTCTGTCCGGATATCTGAATTGGGACGCGGACATCAAGGTCAGTGAATGCGAATATGTAGGCCAGAAGGCAATTGTAGACGGTATCCGAGGGACTAACCTGGCTTTGAATGCCATTAGTAGCGAGAACGTTTCCAGACTGAAGTACCCGCGATCTACAAAGTCACCCTGTTCATCCGCATGGTAATTGATCGTGTCAGTACAGAGTAGCAGGGTTGCCATTAATGATGAACCGAGTGAGCTCACCATGAAGATGTATGCGGTATCTGGAGGCTGTCCTCCGACGCGGAAGAGCTCGAGCAAGTCCCAGAACTGTCCATGTATGTCCCCGCAGACAGTGACGGGACTACTGACGGGTTGAATGTTCGATTCCTCCATGAGCAAGGCCTTGACAGTCTCGCAAAGGGCCATGATGTCTGGCTCCGGCAGGTATTTGCATTGTCGCAGCTGTTCGATCCACGTATCTGGGTTGCCGACCATGATGCGAATATCTGGCGACGCGAGCGGGCAGGGAAAGGTGCGACGGCGGCGCAAAGACAGAGCAAGTGGGGAGAGGCAATAGCAGCGGGAGCGTCGAGACTTGTGAGCTGAACCTGGAGCCTTTGGGTCTTGTGAAGATGGGCGCGACTGGGTTGTTTGAGAGAGGAGCACGCGTCGGCTCGCGCGATGGGCCAGGCACCAGAAAGAAGGATGAGCGGGAAACGTTGCGCAATGACGGCGGCGGCGAGGATGGTGGTGGTGATGAGGTCAAAGCAGCCAACCTCCCCGCTGCCCAGAGGATGCGAACGAGTAGGAATACATGCAAACGACGTCCAACATCTGATCCATCCTTTCCTGCTTGCACGCTCTCATCATCATCATCATCACCCGCAGTCCTGTCCTTGTTCCCTTCACTCCGCTCTCGCCTCTGCCCGGTCTTCCTCCGATCCCCCGTGCGCGGTAGACGCTCTTGCAAAAAAAAAGAATAATGTCCCAACCACAACAACAAGGCTCGGCGGGCCCCCAGGGCTCGTCTTCGGGCGACGGGAAGCTGCCCGCGAAGAGCTCGATCGATCCTCTCATCCGAGATCTCGAAAGCGGCATCATCGTCCCAGGTGCATCAAGACCTGTGGGACCCCTGCTCAAGGCATCCTCACAGCCGTCCAGCCAACAAGCTCTGGCAACTGTATCCTCCCCTGCATCTGGAACAGCAGGTGCTCCAGGTAATCCTTCCACTTCAGGTGTATCATCGACTTCGGGCGGCGGACGGGCGACAGTCGGCTCCGTCATCTCACCTTCGCCCTCCTCCTCCTCGACCGGCTCGCTGCCTCCCCCTACCGGTCTCGCATCGGCCGCGGCTCGCGCAAGGCAACCCATAATGAACAGGATGGCTGAGACGGCAGGCTCCACTTCGTCCGGCCCTGCTCGACGGCTCCTCAATCCAGAAGCCATTCCAGCGGTCCGTCGTCTTTCCATAGCGGGCGGAAACAACAATTCGGCCTCCTCAGCTTCATCTCGCTTCAAGGGTACTCCTCCTCGCTCCACCAAATATTCGCTGCCCGTCAGATCAGACAAGCCCGTACGCTCAAGTAAGACGACGGGAAAACACATTGTACTTCCGAGTGAGAGTCAACTGGCTCCCCTCCCGCATGAGGAAGAGGAGGACTCCGAGGAAGGTTCAGGAGATGACGATGAAGACGAGGATGAGGAGGAGGAATCGGAAGAGGAAGCAGACTCGGGCGAAGGAACTGTTCGAGCGGAGACGTCGCCCAACGACGACAAAGACGCTCCCACAACCGCAAAGGCACAAGCACAAGGACCAAAAGCAGTCCAGCAAGAGGCGCATACATCTGTCCCTGAGCCTGCAGATCAGCTACGATCGCGAACTACTGCTGCTTTGCGAGTTTCCCAACGTCGGACGGGCCCACTCCTGCCCCACGCATCGCTCCTGAGCGGTCCTTGAAACTGCCGACTCTTGGTCATGCTCGACCTCTCATCAAACAGATCCCAAATGCTCTGCCTCCTTCTGCTCTCAAACGTCCCACGGCGGTAGGGTCGACACCAGCCCAAGTTCCTGCGCGTTTTGCGCCTGCTCATGCTCGGGCACCTCCGCGTTATCCCAAAAGCTCAGGTCCCGCCTTCCATACATTCGAACGTCTTCTGCCAGCCGCGCGCGTCGCGACTCCTCTGCCACGAGTGACCTCGTTCGCTATCGGAACCGCACTTCATCTTCCCACTTTGATCGGCTTTCTCAGGAGAGAACATGGAGTCAAACCGAGGCTCTACGACGAGTGTGTCTACGTGGTATACGTCAAACCCCTACTTCCCGGATTTGGCCGTGCCAACGTCCGCAGTGCTCCAGAACCCAAGACGGGAAGTCCTGGTGGTGAAAGTCGGAGAGAACGCGAAATGGAAGCCCGTGAGGAGAGTGGATACATCGGTTCAGTGAGTTGTTACACCTTCTTTACGCTTCCCAAATCAGCTCCGAGATTCAGTTCTGACACACGGCATTTTTCACAGTATTTCGCGGCCCAGAAAGAAGAGCGAGAAGAGATCGATCCTCAAGGATATATCGAGGAAGCCGACAACCGCGAGGATGACAGTGATACGGCTCGAAGGAGAGCAAGAGAACAGCGAAAGCGGGACGGCGAGGAGGCGGATGCAGCTGTCGAACGCAGTTTTGAGACGGAGACGGAGACGGATCTGGAGCGCGAAAAGGGCGTTGCTGGACGAAGCGATGTCGAAACAGAAGCGGAAGACGATTCCGCGATCCAGCGACTGTTGATTGCTTCGCCAGATGGTCTTTTGGTGGACATAGGCGAAATCACGCCGGATCCCAGCAAGCCGGCGACCCCTGCTCTTGAAGGACCGCCTGAAGATCTTGCTGAGTCTGGAAGCGAAACACCCAGGATGCGACCCACTGATCCCTTTGACTCATCCGCTGAGCTCGATATTCATTCGCCGGTGACCGAACTGCTTGCGGATCCAATCCTAAACGATGGATCGGCCTTGCTCGACTCTCCTGAAGCGCCTCTTCCATTGAGTCTACCGAGGACGAATTCTCACACCGATCTCGAGGGAAAAGGAAACGGAAATGGCAGCGGCGGCAGCAAAAAGGTGTCCAAGTCTGGCAAGGGCCGACGGACGCGCAAAGGCCGTACTGCGCATAAGGTTCCGATGCCGAACCTGTGCTCGCACAACCACGACGTCTCGCCCAACATGCTCACGACGCGTGAGATCCATGAAGCACTCCAGCTGGCCGAGCTGATCATCCTTCCTTACGGCGTCTTGGTGATGTACAACTTTTCGGCGGTCGAGGAGCGTCAGGTCATCGAGGATATCGTCTCGTCGGGCGGCGTGCGAGGTCCCTTGAGCCCTGAGGACGAAGAGACGGAAGCGTTCCATTTCTGCTACGATCCCACCGTGCCCGCCCCTCGGATTTTCAACGACTTCTTCACTTTCCGTGCGCCAAACCATCTTCTCAAGCTCAGCTTGGCGCACGCGATCGCGCAAAGTACCAAATTGAGCGTGTTTGAGGAGAGCATGCAGCGGACACTCGAACTCACGAGTCATATACCGAAGGAATTGGCAAATACGGGCGAGCTCAAGCTGAAGAGGAGAGAAGCGTTGCGTCTGACGGGAAGGTTATTCAAGCTGCGTGTCGACGTGAATCTCACGTCAAATGTGTAAGTGCAACCTACCCATCATCGCTTTTTTCAAGCAAGAACTCACTCATCTCCTTTCCCGTCCCCACAGTGCATCGGTTCCGGAGCTCTTCTGGTCCCACGCCACATTGAAGGCCCTTTACGATCCCATCCGAGATTACCTCGAGATCGATCAGCGCGTTGAGAACCTCAATGAGCGACTCGCGGTGGCGAACGGTAAGTGTCCCTTGCAAATGTTGTACACCGACCGTTGCGACTAAATCACTAACAATTCTATCAACTCTCCACCAGATCTACTTGAAATCATCCATGAGGACATCGCGAACAAGGCTATGAGTAACATGTGAGCAATCTCGCCAAGGTCAAGGCATTGCCCAAATAAACGAGAAAAGCTGACGCACAGTCCTGTTTTCACAGCACCCTGATCATCATCATCCTCATTCTGGTCGCCTGCCTTGTCGCGTGCGGTGAGATTTCGGCACGATTGATCCTGCACAACCGCGCCGTTGTAGCTCGGACGTCCGGCCTCTGGCGCTCTGCGTCAGGATCGACGGAGATGACTCGGCTCGTGACGAGGTCCGCTACCGGATTGGTTCGCTCTACGTGAGGAGGAGCAATTGAGTCCGCGCGTCGCTTCCGTTCATCACCTCGACCTGGCGGCCTTCATTCACCCTTTCCAATGGCACGATTTCGTTCCTACTCCTCGTTCCCCGTACCCTTCACTTCCCTTTTCCACCATATATCGCCCTTGTCGTACATAAGAGTACCTAACACCTCAATCTCCGCATGGTCACGCTTCCTAATCTACGATTTCCCTTATCTGGCTCAGCGTTACCATTTCAATTCTCAACCCTTCGACGCCATCTTCCACAGACAAGCAGGCAGAGACAGATTCCTATGTGTCCAAAAAAAACGATCGTACATTCTGCAGTAGTGGCTGCAACAAAAGAGAGTAGGGAAGGAGAGGCAAGAGGCCAGAAAAGGAAAGTGGCTAGACGGAACAGATACTAGTAGTAGGGTTGGGTATGTGACAAGGCAAGGTAGTTTTGGGGCTGGGTTGCAAATTATCGACTGGTGATGATGCAAGAGACGGAGAGGTGATGAGATCCTGGTCGACCTAGAAAGAAGGAAAGACGGGATAGGCAGGACTCGAATCCAAGATCCTGTAGTTCGCTTTTAGTCCTTGCGAGCTGGAAATGACACAGAGAGCAAATCAGCAATTAGAATCAAAAAAGCGGGACATGACAGGCACTCACAAAGGTCGCCGACGGGGATGGTGACGAATGTTGTGTCGGGGGTCCAAAGCCCAGCAGCGCCAGCATAGAATGCAATAGCAGCAGTAAGGATACCGAACGCGCCTCCAGCCTTGGTGACATTTGTGTTTCCTGTGAACTCGGCGATGAAGAGGAGTGCGAAAGTAATGTCGAGGAAGAAGAAGAGGGCGACTAGTGCTGCGGAGGACCGTGCAGAGGCGACGAGCATGATGAAGGTGAAGATGAACCAACCGGAGAGGTAGATACCGAGAGCACTTGCAAGCTCTTCCTTAGGAACAGCGTCGGTGATGCCGAACCAGGGCTTTTTTTCCAGGGAGACAGATGTTGGATCAGCAGGGCGATAGAAACTAGAGCAGTCGCAGTTGGAAAGTGACTCACGATCAAGATAGCGGCGTACGACCACCAGAAACCACCGTAAGAGCAGAATGCAGTTGCACCGAAGGTGTTACCAGATGCAAACTCCCAAATCTGTCCATCAAGAATGCAATAAGAAGATCGTGAGCAAATTTCTTGCGTAGAGGCGCGGTCGACATGAAAGAGATGGTCAACTTACACCGGCAACGAACTGGGCAAGACCGCCGTACCCAACTGCCAAACCGACGACTACGTTGGGCTCGGAGACACCACGAGCCTGTACATTGTACATGGACAGCACATAGGTCGTCAGGGCGAAACCGAAAAGACCGAGAGGGGCAGGGTTACCGAACTAGAGACAGGGATGCAAAAGTTGGTAAAGTAAGATGGATCAGCACACAGAGATCACAGAGGAACGCGCGGGAGACCTTCTGACGAACCTTTCGGTGGTACACGGGGCTGGATCACGCGTCGAATCGACCACACAACCAGAGAGGGGAACCGAGGAGGGTTAAGCATCAGGCGTGCAAGTCGGAAAGACGTCAGCTCTGGCTGTCAGGTGTCATTAGGGCCACAAAACAAACTCACAAGGCAGGCTGAGAAGTGTCCTGAGGATGACCACCTGCTGTGTAGGCGCGGTAGGTCTTGACACCACCCTGGAATTGGGTGTCGTTGCCATTCCCAGTTGCGGTTCCGTGTTCAGACATTGCTACGTGTGTATTTGGGCGATGAGGTGGAAGAGAGCGAGATTGAGGTAAGCTACCGAGGATGCTAGACTTTCGACGACTGTGAGAGGTAGAAAGATGGGAAAGGGGCAGGACTTCTGGCCGAGCGAGGGGAGATGAAGAAGACCCTTTATATATCCCCACGACCCCACCTGGCAAGGCAACCGGCGTAGTGATTTAGCGCTTTAGCGGGCAAGATCCAGAGGAAGAGGCCAGCTAGATAGAGCAAGAAGCAGTCGTTGGTCATTTTCCTCCACAACTCCCTCTCTTCCCCCGCAAACCTTTTTTTCTGCAAACTTCGTCTGGGGCAAAGATTTGATGAGAAATTGAGAGGGTTCACTTCGTCAGTGTCCCGGTCAGCAGTCCGCCCCCCCAAAATCCTTCAACCGAAACCAAGTACCAAGTCCCAACGAGTCAACGAGAGGAGTGTGAGCGAGGAGCGAAGGCAAAAGGGTAGGACGGCACGGCTCTTCCTGATTCCTACCTCACAGACAGGCGAGGAAGCAGCAGTGATGAGCGAGTCTGACTGCAGGTGATGTGGAACGGCAGAACAGATCAGTGGTGTCAGTCTCGCGGCTCGCCCCCTTGACTCCGAGAACGTCGAGAGGGGGGTCTGTCACGCGGGGGCCTCGTCAGGAACGCGGTGAGCGGCGAGCTCGTCAAATGACAGAGCAGCATCATCCACCTGCCTGAAGCCTGAAGCTCGCTGGAGTCCCAGACGCGTGACCCGTGACGCGGCATGATGATCGACCTCATTCTCACCAGTAGCCTTGCCGTTGACGCTGGCAGGGGGCGGTCAGCAGCCTCGACGAGATGGCAGAGGAATGTACCCGAGAATCCGAGACCCCGAGTTGAGCGAGGTCGCATAGAAGGCATTCGTCATCGTCATTTTCCCTTGGAGAGGCAACCTTGCCCAGGTGCCCAGCCTGGGTAACGACTGACTTTGTCCTGCTCTCGCTCTGTGCGAAAAGGTCATCATAGGTCATACATAGGTCAGGCCGCTGTTTCCGTGAGGGAACTGAAAAAGAAGCCACTTACGATCGGCAAGGGTAACCGGCACAGTGTAAAGCCAAGGATATGTTCAAACCGCCGGTCTATCTGCTGTCTTTGCTGCATGCCCAGCATGCGGGCAGCGGACGTGCAGACCCTTCCTGCTTCCTGCTTCCTGCTTCCTGCCTTGACCTGGAAATCATGGACAGGTCGAGACTCGAGGTGCACTCCTCTGCGAGCAAAACGATCGAGTGAGTGGACAGCTGGAGCAGTAAAAGGGTGCGAGCTTGGGGGGAGTCCGCTCACTAGGATACGATGCGGAACTTGGTCGCCGACGAGAGGCACTAGGTTCGAGCGATGGACGTCGGCGATTGAGGGGGTCCCCACGTGACAAGTGAGATCGGGCAGATTCGGTTAAGCGCGGCGGCCCTTCACACCACCTTCCCTCGACCTCGCTCATCTCTCCTCTTCTCCTCTTCCTTCATCCTCTCCCCCAACCATCTCTCCTCGCCCACTTTTTCAGCAAGAAGAAAATGTTCGCTCGCCTCTGCGCTGGAACCGCGCGTCGACAATGCTCAGCTCTGCTCCCGCTCAGTGCAGCTGCAGCGGAAACCTCAGCTTCAGCAACGTCGGCTGCAGCAAGATTAGCATTCTCGACATCAGCATACACTCAAAAGCCATCGACCTCAGCGTCACGGCGCTCAGCATCACAGCAAAGAGTCGATCACGGCCACCTTCCAAACGCCCCTTCCAGTCCATACGTGCATAATCTCGACGATGCCTTCTTCAACGAGGTCCGCGCGAATACAGTGCTCCCTCCCGGTTCAGCTGCAGCATTGGCCCAGTCTGCGGATACAGAGGGCGACCACGATGAGCAGGTTGCGCGTCCAGGTACCGGAATACCCACCTTTCGCCTCATCGATGGCGTAGGAAAGCTCCTGGAAGGTGTCACAGAAGAGAGTCTGAACGTGAGTCCATTGTATGCGCAAACATCTTGGCAGAATGCATTCATTTGACGTGATTATGCTCTGCCCTCCTTCCCCTGGCGTGCGGCCATTCACAACCAGATCACGCGCGAGGAAGCGCGCAAGATTTACAGCACCATGCTCTTCCTCCCTGCTTTTGACCTTATCCTCAGCAATGCTCAGCGTCAGGGTCGTATCAGCTTCATGATGACCTCCGCAGGCGAAGAGGCCGGCATCATCGGCAGCGCATCGGCTTTGGGTCCTACTGACGAAGTGTTCACCCAATACCGCGAGAGCGGAGTGCTGATCTGGAGGGGATGCAGTCTGGACAAGATGATGGCACAGGTCTTCGGCACGGAAGGTAAGTTCGCTCAGCGTGGGTCCTCTGTCCATTCGACGCGCCTCTCAATCCCGTCCCTCCCTCCTTACAGATGATGTGTGCAGAGCAAGACAAATGCCCATCCATTTCGGGTCCACAGATCACCATTTCCACCCTATTTCATCACCTGTAGGTGCTCTCACTCCTGCTGCGACAGTTTCACAGCTAAACATCACCCACTTCTTCGTTCTTCTCCTGATGCTTGAATATAGCTCGCAACTCAGATTCCACAAGCCGCAGGCGCAGCTTATGCGCTCAAACGCACACCATCAAGGCAGAACGACATCGTTGTATGCTACTTCGGCGAGGGAGCTGCCAGCGAAGGAGACTTCCATGCCGGTGTCAATATGGCCAGCACGCTCGACTGTCCCATTCTGTAAGTAAACCAGGCTCTTTGCAGTGCTGTGTGAGCGGCCGCCTTTTGCCTGAACGCGACATCGTCCTGCTCTCGTAGATTCATTGCCCGCAACAACGGATTTGCCATCAGCACTCCCTCAACGGAGCAATTCAAAGGTCAGTGCGACTGCAGTTTGCGGTGGAGTGGATGAATGCTGACTAGGACCACATCTCCTTCTGCTGGTCAACAACAGGCGACGGAATCGCCAGTCGCGGACCCGGCTACGGAATGGATACGTGAGTGACTGGCAGTCGATACTGCGCTCTCCTCTCGCACATTGTCGACCTGACCCTGACACCCTCAATGGGACCTGTTTTCCTGCGGCTAGTCTAAGAGTCGATGGCAACGATGTTTTCGCGGTTCGCGCCGCTGTACGCGCCGCCAAACAACGCATAATCGATACCTCGCGACCCATCCTGCTCGAGTGAGTCCTTAACTTGTTCCCTGAGGCCTAAGGCTGCAAAGGAGCCAGCTCGAGTCCATCAAAACTAATCCCTCTCGCCTTACTCAGACTGATGTCCTATCGCGTCGGCCACCACTCCACCTCGGACGACAGCAGTGCCTACCGATCCAAAGACCGTGTCGAGGACTGGAAGCGTCTCGACAACCCACTCCATCGAATGCGCAACTTCTGCCAAGACCGCGGCTGGTGGTCTGACGAAGAGGAAGAGTCCACCAAGAAGGCTCATCGGACAACTCTCCTTCAAGCCATCCAGCGCGCCGAGAGCAGCATGCGTCCGTCGATAAGCAGCATGTTTGAGGATGTGTATGCGGGCGAAATGCCGGCTTCGTTGCAGGATCAACGGGCTGAGCTGGCTAGACTGATCAAGATGTATGGCCAACATGAGCCCTGGGCGAAGGAGCTTGCCAAGCACAGGGATCAGGGCAACGATCTCGACAACTTTGCGCGAAAGGACACTTAACTCCTAGATCGTCCATCGACCCGAGACCGAGACGTGCACCCGGGCTTCCTTAGAAGTGGCAATCTACAACGAAATCAACGACCTATGGCGAGGTTTGGAAACGTCTTCGTGATGTTATTCAGTCACAGATATGAACTGGACATGATGATATAAACGGGACATGATTACAAGCAGGGTCAAAGTGAGGAGATCCCCCGTGAGGCGGTCAAAGACGGATTATCGAGGAGAGGTGTTACAGTATGCGAAGGATGGGAAGTTGCACGAGGAATCGGTTGAACGAAAAGGAAAAGACGTTGTGACGTGCGCAGAGTCGCAATCTCATCGCAGAAGATTTTCAACAACCGCTTCCAACTGTTCCTCGGTCATATCGGGGCGAAGCTTGCGGGCGAGATCCTTGGCGCGTCGTCGCTCCACAGCACGCTCATCACTCAAAGGGGTAGAACTTGACGTCGAAAATGGAGAAGCTTGAAGTGTGGTTGGAAGCGTGGCAGAAGAGGGTGTAGAAACGCCTCGTCTTGGTGGCTCGAGGGGTGAAGCTGCTGCGAAGGGAGGCAGATCTCGAGAGCTGCCGTGTGAAGGTGCGGGGAAGGCTGGCCCACGATCGGCTACAAATCTCAAGATGCCAGATGTTGCAAGGAGTCAGCTTCACCTAATCTCGGCGAAGGAGGGGCTCAAGTATGGCTGAACTCACTCTCGTTCCTTCGAGAACGCCCACTGGCTGCATGGGAACTTGGACCAGGTCCGCCTGAGTCGTGCCCGTAAGGCGGTGAATCACGCTGTGGTATGATTTGGTGGAAAAGAGGTGTCAGAGAGAGCTTCAGAGATGATAATGCGGAAGGGTGGTTTTTGCTTACGCGTGATGAGGGGAAATGACGGGGTGGCCCACGGCTGTAATGTCTGTCCGCGTCTTCCCACGGACCCCGTGATGCCCGATGGCCAGTACCAAAGACCTCAGGGTCATACGGAGCGTTTGGTCTGTGAGGAGGATATCGCCCGGGGTAAGGGTTCATAGCGTGAGGAAGTTCGTAAGGCTGGGGTGCCGCATTGCTCTGCCCGGGACTGTGGAAACGAATTTCAGGCAATGTCAGCACAGATTACAGCGTGCGTAGAGCGATCGGTGTCTTCTCTCCATGTACTTACGGTCCACGAGCATATGGTCCGCCATGATAAGGTGGCTCATCGTAAGCATCGAAGTTGTGGCGGCTGGACATTCCGGAGTATCCGTATGGAGCATCTGCTGGCCGGTCATAGTGAGGGTGATAGGTCATCGGCGGTTGATCTTCTCGGTCTCCCATCTGCATTCCGCCCCCTCGCGAGTGCCTGCCCGACGTCGATGGACCACCTGCCGACGAGCTCGGGAATACAAGCCGGGGACGACCGTCGCTTTCGCGGTGTACGAATTCAGCCATGGAGTTTCCCGCTGCGTCTGAAAAGTGAGAGGTCTCACGTGGATCTTCCACTCCCTGTTGTCCCCGACTTGGTCCTCTTGGCGGTCCCCGGTTCTGTCCTCGGCTTTGTCCGCGGGTCTGTCCTCGGCTTTGACCTCGGGGTGGTCCTCGACCCCGGCCGCGACTTTGTCCTCGATCCGACCCCTCAACCCAGCCTCGGTTTTGACGGTTCTGATCCTGCTCCCATTCGCGTTCGCGTTCAAACTCCCATTCGCGTTCGCGTTCAAATTCATGTTCCCGAGCTCTCTGTAGTTCTCGCTCTCGATCTCGTTCTGCTTCGAAACCTCGTTCAAGCGTCCTATGTTGAGGAGGCAGTTGGTCCCGGTCTGACGTTCTGCGCTGATGCGAGGCCATAACCATGACGGCCTCGTTAATGTCTTCTCCTTCTTGGCGCGCCACTCGTGCCCGGATCAGCTTTGATCCGTCCGGGTCATCCGCGTCCAGCTTGATTGAGGGGCCGAGATCCAATTCGACCATGCGGCCATGTCGATCGAAGTGGGGATAGACGAGCTTGTGCCCGTCCCAGCCAATGTACCACTTGACTATCATAGCGTCAGTCACTCCGCGTGCATAAAGATTCTGCATGCCTAGGCGGTGACGTTCATCTCCGCCTACACGGCGACGTTCTTCTCCGGGTCGTGTCACTGGAGCGTCGTGAGAAGGAGGCCGGGAAGGTGGTGGTCTGGCGGGAAGGTAACGATCCGATCGATCCAGTTGCCCAGTTGAGGCCGCTGGTCTGGCGGGAATGTAACGATCTGGTCGATCCAGCTGCCCGGTTGAAGCAGCTGGTCTGGCGGGAATGTAACGGTCCGGTCGCTCCAATTGCCCGGCCAAAGCAGCTGGTCTGGCGGGAATGTAACGATGCGATGAAGCAGCTGGCCTAGCGGGGATGTAACGATCCGATCGATCCGGTTGCCCGGTTGAGGCCGAACCGTGTCTTGAAGTTGACGGTACTCGAGATGGACCAGCTTCTGGAGGATAGGTGCGAGAAGGTTCTGCTTGCGACAGCTCTTGCCTCGTCCTTTCCACGTGCGGTGAAACACTCGTTTTCGGATTGGGTTCGACATCGTGCGATACACTATCGCGGCCAGAACCTTCTCTCGACACAGACATAGTGTCATCTCCGTCGTCTCTGCCCCGTTCTGTGTCGCCCAATAGTCCTGCAGTAGTAGCAGGAACAAAATGGTGCAGGTGCAGCACGATACGACGATGATTGGACAACAGCCAATGTTGGGGTTTGCGGATAACCTCGTCCATGGAGCGGAGACTGGCTCGAACGTCGACGTACTCTCCAGGACGGCATACTGCGCAGACAGAGGTAAATCAGAAACTGCTGATTTTTTAGAAGTGTCCAGCCATTAAAACTCACAAGCATCTTTGACCTTGACCTCTGCGTACTGATACTTGCGATCCTGCTTCAGACAGCAGAACGGGCACGACCACCTTTTGTCCGTTTTCGCTTGAAAGGGGTGACTACGACGCAGTCGAGGTGAAACCAATTCGAGCAGCGGTCGCACGATATCATCTCAACCTCCCTGTGCTGCCGGCAAAGACAAGGTGCGAGCACCCCATGGAATGGAATGGACGAACCGATCTCCTCTTCGAAAACAAGCTTTGCGCGCTTGCCCCTCTTTTTCGGCAGCGAAAAGCGAAGCGCTGGTGTGCCGTCTGGCGCTTCAGAACCATACCCGCTGTCATCGTCCTGAATGTAAAATTGGTCTTCAGCGTCAGAAGACGGGTCATCGGGCAGTTCCGCAGCATCATAAGGATTTCTACTCCGAGGTGCAGCTTCGTCTTCGTCCATGGGTACGTCGGTTGCTCGATTCGCCCTCGGATCGGAAACGGGAGGTGAGGCAGATCTCCTCCGCACTGGAATTTCCGCAGCTTGTAATTCCGCGTCTTGTGCAGACGGAAGATGAGTCTGACTGCCGCTCCGAGGCACCCCTGATGGCTGATCAGCCATTACTGGAAGATCGTTGCGAGGGACGGCCGACTCAGACTCTGGCGCAGTCTCGCTGGGTCGGGCCCCTGAAACACCCGGAATGGCACGCCCATCGCTATCTGTCATCTCTGCATCTGCCTGCATTGAGCCTGCAGGAGGTTGTGAATGAATGGGAGAACTTTGGCCTTCTCCTTCCTGCACGTCTCCACGGGCAGCTGGCAATTGGTTCTGCGAAGGAGGCAGAGGATCCTGCACCGCTGAAGCCTCACGAGCTTTGGCAGCAGGCTCAGAGGCACCTAGGCCTCCAGCGACCGCAGACTCGCGTGAAGAGACCCGAGGCGAAGGCTGATGCGAAACCGGTGGCCTATTAGAAGAGGGGGCTTGAGGGATTGGCGATCGAGCAGATGCAAGATGAGGCACAGTGGATTCTCCACTAGCCGAAGAGTGCTGTGGAAGCGGAGATCTAACTGGAGCAGAAGGTTGGCGCACTGACTCCTTGCTAGGTAGCAAATGCCGCTGCAGTGGCGACTCGACCGGAGTACGGCGCGGTTGAGTAGGCTCCGCGATAGGCAGAGGAGTGCGTGGAAGGCTCCCCCTAGCCGGAGCAGGAGGCTGAGATACAGGCTCCTTGCCAGGCAAAGGGCGTTCCGGAAGCGCAGAACCGGGCCGAGCAGGCATCTTATGCTTCGGCTGAGGGACAGCAGAACTGGGGTCTTGCGGGGGCAGCGATCGAGTAGACGAGCCCTCTCCATGATGCACGGTATGTTGGAGACCAGCACGTGCGGGCTTTTCAGCTGGTGGGGCACCCAACACCGATGGCACAGCTTGAGTACCGCGACTCCTGATGAGACAGCAGAAGATGAAGGAGGTTCTCTCCCCGGTGCCGGCACTGGAGGCGGAGGAGCACGACTACCGGGCGGAAGAGGTTGTCCATGATCATCGAGGTGGGCATGCCGATACAGGATGTGACAAATCTCATCCACGACCGACTTGCCGTCCGGGAGCATCACATCAACAGGACACGCAAGCACTTTCCGCATTGAGTGCCACAGCATGAAGGCCTCGCTAGTCACAGCTGGAGTTGGCTTCTTGCTCAGGAACTCGCCCACTGCTTCCGTGAGACCTTCAAGGCGGTCGAGAGCCTTCCGAAGGGGGAACCAGCGCAGTGGAATGAAGAGGAAGTTCGACACCGTCCAGGCTGTTTCGGTGACCAGCGGGGTAATCGCGTTCAGTGACAGCGTTTGGCGTGTTGCAGCAGAGAAGGAAGCTTCGAAGGATCGCAAATAGGGCACTTCCACACGTGTTTGGACTGCTCCCAGTCCTGGTAGGACCACTTTCCTTCAATCTTGAGGCAAGGTGCGTGGTAGGAAGTAAGACAGCTTGAGCACTTGCGGACGTCGCGATGGTTTTCCGGTGGCTTTTCTAACGTGCGGCAGACGCAGTGTCGACGAGCCGGATTGGTGGGGAAGTGATCCCAAGGATCTGCTGTGTGAGTGATCTCGGTACAGAGTGCATCCATCATTCCATCGAGCGAGTGCGAGATGGGGCCGAGTACGGACTGAAAGCGTCCAAGACGACACCCTCGAAACGCTTGACCCACGACTCGCTGCGCTGTACGTGCATTCGGACCAACTCCGTATTGGGAACGGCCAAATGCAGTTTGTCGATTTGATAAAGTAGCAGCTTGGTTTGCTGAAGGACCGCGGATGGGTCTTCACCTTTGGATTCAACCTGGAAACGGCGATTCTTCTCTTCTTGCGAAGTGATGATATTTTTGAGCAGCTTGGAGTACTCGGTGAATTTCCGGTGTAGCCTGTCCAGCGTTGCACGCAGCCCCTCGTCCGTTGGCACCCGAGTATCAGCACCCAGTAATTCCTCTAGCTCCTCTAGAGTGATTCTAGGCTCAGGCGCCGAGAGTTCGGCGACGGCTCGGGCGCGTTTGATCCACTGCTTGCCAAGCTCCATCCGTTCCATGAGATCGATCAAGAGAGGCTCCCTTTTGTCGATCTTGCAGGCCTCAGCCTCTGCCACGAGCTTTTCAGCTCCCTCGATGTTGGTAGCGACTTGCTTGACCTGCTCGGCATCGCTGAACCAACTGCGTCGAGCAATGTACGACGCCAACTGCTTTCGTTCCGGCATGTCGATGTTGGTGCTCTCACCAAGCTCTTGTAGCTCGAAGCACTCGGACAGTGACATCTGCGTGCCTGCCTTCTCGGCAGCAAACAGTTCAGCTACCCGCTGCTTGAAATCGGCCATGTCGTTGACGATGCCGTTCAGGATGCCAATCTCAGTGGAGTCGAAGCCTAGCATTTCGACCTCCTCGAGAAGAGCGCGCACCTGTTCCGGTGTCCGCTCCGGCTCCTTTCCTGTCGACTGATCTGCATATACTTCAGAGTCTGCGACGCCCATCCTGGTCCGGCGAACAGCAGGTTCGATGCCTGTTCGGTGGTGTCGGCGAGTTATCAGAGCACTTGCACGCTCGACCCAGTCATTGGCCTTTTCCACGAATTGCCGTAATTCCTCGACCTCCGGCAGTCCGGTGATGCGCTCTCCATCAGCAAGGAGCGTTCGCAGCGACTTCAAGCTGGGACGCGGCGAACTCAGCAGCATCTTGCGGAAACGACTCTTCCATGCAGCCGGTTGGCTCGCTCTCTCCGAGACCTTGTTTTGCATGTTGCCCAAGTACTCGTCAGAGAATCGGACTCTGAGGATCCAGGTGGCTGGGTCGTCCTCTCCGCAAACTTGGATGCGTGTTCGAGACAAGCAACCTGTCCGGTGGTGGTCGAGACGACCTGGCTGAGGTAGCAAAACACATTACAATGGGAGCACTGGTAGTCCGCTTCGGGCCGGTCAAACTCCTCGATCGTGAGCCGCACCCCGGGCTTAGCTTTGATGAGCTGTCGGCGAGCTGTGAGCTCCCGTTCGACCATATCACCAATGGGCTTTCGCAGCCAAGTGGCGCTGTTGACACTCAGGTGGTGATGCAGGATGGTGCATAGAAGCTCGTCATGCGAGAAGACCGGGAACTTGTGATACTGCTGGTACCGCTTGACGCATTCAAATCCGGTGTCGATCCAGTCCGGAAGCGCAAAGTTGACAGCCTCGTTGAGATTGAAGCCTTGGTTGAACCCACTGTGATAGGCTTTCGGGAAAGTGACCACGAACTCGTTCGGTCGCTGGTCCGCCGCATAGACTCGAACGCCTTCCTCTCGTAGTCTCTCTGGGCTCATCATCGTCACAAGCTGGAAGAGAAGGTCCGGCGATGTTTCGAACAAGTCTGGGGCGACTTTGCGCATAGCCTCCTCGAACTTTTCTGCATCGGCGCCGGGCACACCATACCACGTCTTGGTGTCGCCCCAATGCTGGTAGTTGACCGAGTACGTGTAGTGGTCCTCGTTATGCCAGCAGAACGTCGAGAACATCATGCCCACGTAAATCCAAGGTACGGTCATGCCGGATATGTCGGATTTGATGTAACGGAGCAGTGAGCCAGCGGTGATCGGAAGGTTGTTCAAGTTCCAGGCATCCTTCGAGTAGGGATTCTCGGGATGGGTCTCCAAGGTCGGGAGTGCACTGAAAAGGGTCAAAATTTGAGAGATGGTCAATGAGGTGTCGGCATGATCCACTGGGACAAAGGATATCTCACCTGCCGTGCGTAGTTGAGTGGATGTCGGCTCCATATTCGACCTCGACCGGTTCAGCGAGAGAATGTACGAGCCGCCAGTATTCTCTCTCGATCTCATCTTCTGAAACAGTGTACTGTGAGCCAGCGATCGGGCGCGTCAGTCCTTGGCCGGGGGCGAGGGCTGTTGCCGCTGTTGCCGCTGTTGCTGCTGTCGCCGCTGTCACCGCTGTCGCCGCGGGAGTAGCAGCCGAGCCGCCCTGTCCAGCACTTGGCGGGGCTGATACCGAAGCACTCTGCGTCCCAGCTTGCGGTTGTTCCTGAGCCTTCGCGCTTGATGTGCCCTGCATAACTGTATCGCCGTCTGCTGTAGTGGTGGTAGAAGCAGCACCGCCATTCGAGGAAGAACCCTCAGCTTCACCCGCTGGGCCTGCCACTTCGACCTTCCCGGCAGGCTTTTCAGCAAGGGCAGCACCAAACATGGCCGCCCGCATCGTCGAATCCTCCTCATTGCGCTTCTTGATACTCCACCAGGAATTTCGGAACAGCTCGGCACGCTGCCAAAAACTGTGCAGAGAATGCGTCTCCCCATCGTCGAAGCCAAAGTCATTACCGGTGCCGACGAGACAGGGTGGGCAAAACCACTGCGACTTTGGAATCGTAGTCAGTGGCGGGTCGAGGCAGAACATGTGATAGCCTCGGTTGCAGTCGTCACAGAGCAGCATTGAGGTTCCGTTATCGCCACGCAGACAAATTTCGCACATCTACAGGAACGTTCGAGAATAAGAAAAGTGTCGAAAGCACAAACAGTCAGCCCAAAAAATGAGATCATCCGGGTGGACGCAATACGCATCGGAAAACACACCTGTTCTTCGGCTCCTTGCGTGGTGAGTATCTCTATGACAGGCGCCTGCACATCATCAGGTTGTTTGCGCTTTCGGCCGGAGGTGGGCGTAGCAGGCGCAGTTTGGGTGGCTAAGACATGGCAGAATAAAGGAACAGATTTGATCAGATTCGAGTTTCAAACTGGCGCGGCATGCAGGGACGCCCTCAGCACTCACTGGTCTCGGTACCCGTCCTTTTTCGACCACTACGTCGCTTGCCAGCTGCTTCTGCCTCGATCTGAGCTATTTCATCCGCAGTGAGCCCAGCGGCGAGCAGCTCGTCGCTCCAGCTTTTCATGTCCGGGGTGGACGAAGTGCTTGCAAGCGCGAACGCGGCAGCAGCAGCAGCAGCTGGTCTAGTTTTCCCCATCGATTTGAAGCGCACTGTTGGACGCCGGCAAGGCAGCGCCGCTCGGGCTGGCTTGCGCATTGCCAAGACCATCGGCTTCCACTGCGGCTGAGGATGATGCGTCCACACCCTGGCCAGCATTCGCGTCAGAGACCGCGCTTTCAGTCGGCTGCGGCGACGCAGTTGATGACTGCTGTGCTGCTGGTGTCTGCTGGGAGTGTGCCGCTGCGTCATTCTCGTCGACCTGCATCTCCTCACCACCAACGGTGGAGGGTCCAGGCGATGCGCCATTGATGGTCATCTGCAGCTGCGGAGCACCGCTGGCGGCCGAACCAGATTGAAGGGGAGCAGAACCTGCCATTGTCATGCTTGGGCCAGAACCAGGAGTAACAGCGGCAGAAAAGTTGACGGTTCGTCCTTGCTCCTTGGCTTTGCTGATGAAGACCTCGAAAGGCATTATGATCTTGATGTATGCAGCTTTGACTTGAGCAGACAGCTGAGCAGAGTCCTTCTCTGAGTAGCCCAGCTTTCGAGTCACCTCGACCCATTTTCGCCCCTTCACGACGGCATCGAAACCGCCGTAGGAGTCGACGACCCTGCGCAGCTTGTAAAGATCAGTCGGCTTGCGATCGATGATGGGGATGGAAACTCTCTTCGAGCCCTGTTGCGAATGAAATTTTTGCAGCTGTTCATGGTAGTTGAGCGTCGCGCGAGCTTCGGCGCTGAGCGAGTTGAGGCGTTGCAGTCGAGTCCGAAAGCGAAGTTTCTGCGTTGAGGGGAGTGGGAGAGAAAATGAAGGTCAGCTAGTGAACGGATACGAGGTCAAATTATTTTCGAAAGTCATTGTTTCCAAGCCGTACCTCTTGGTCCAAAACGAAGTCGGGCGTCCAGCCCTCGGGCGGGATGATTTTGGCGATCCCGAAATCCTTGGCATTGCCACCGTCAGGAGCCGCTACCCATGCGATGTACTTTATAGGATCGGCAAATTCTTCTACAGTTGGATAGAAGATGGGAGCCTCCTCCAGTCCGAACACCCTAGTCTTCGAACGAGACGGTATCTTTCTGGGTGTGGAGATATGGGTTGGAATAAGATTTGCGGTGTCGGCGGCATCTTTGATGGACGAGCTTGGTGGTTTAGTGTTGAAGTGAAGCCGAGGGGCGGGTTCGATCTGAGCACTCTTCCGGAGTGGATGATTGGAGGGATCTGGTGGTGTATAGGCCAGGGACGAGATGATGACGCCCCCTGGGATGGCTGGATGCAATGCAATTCCGCCTCCATCTGGCAGAGCGGGCTTGGGTTTCGAGGGGATACCTGGAGGACGACCCCTTCTCTTCCCCGATGGTTTAGGCGGCGACCCGAAGTTTGAGGTTGCCGATGAGCTGTCGTCGGGATTGGCCGAGGGCCTAATAGCAGCGGGTCTGCCCCTCTTTTTAGCAATTTTGGCTGGTGGGGGTGTACTGCCACTTGATGGTCCCGCGACGTTGGGATAGGCTATCGATGCTGGCGAGTCCATAGTGGGCTCGAATGGCGGCTGGGTTGACGAAGACGAACCGGACGCCATTGTGGCTTATGTATGGACCGTCTGGCCGGCCTTTGAGTCGGAATTCAGTCCTAGTGCTGAATATGTTATTTTGAGTGTCGTCCTGGACTGTAACGATTGTGACCCACTTCACCCAGGGGCTCCGCTCTGGCAGCTCTTCGGAGCAATGTGTGTTGTGCGACTGTCGGAGGATGCGCTTGACGAACACGAGGAAGGGTCGTTCGGGTGCGGTGTGGGTGGGTTGGGATTTAGAATCAAAGGCGACAGAATTCGAATTGGACTGTCTGTCGTGGAGGACGTCCCGCTTCGATGGGAGATGAGCAGCTGGAGGTAGCAGATGCTTCAGGCAATCGACCTGGCAGGTGCGCGTCCTCGCTCTGAGTCTGTGGGAAGTGTGTCGTCCACAAGTAGATTCCGAGGGGGGAAGAGGTGTTCGCAAGGGATGGAAAAAGATTGGAACGCCTTTCCGACTTCGACTCGCTGCCAACCAAAGTGAAACATGCGTAAAAACTGCGTATGTAAGCAGCGAAAGTCAGTTTGCGGCTTGTGCGATTCATTCATCTTTCCATCCCACACTCATCTCATTCCTTGCTGGCTTACTCCTTGTCTAGCTATGGTCCACAGCAGCAAAGGCCTCGCTTCGACATCCCGTCGTCATCTAGTGCTGGAAGACGCATCGATTCCCTGTCGAGAAAGGAGTCGACAAGGTCTGTGAAGGGACGAGGGATGCTGATAGGAAATGAATGTATGCAGTTAGCGCGCACAATAAACCATGGATTAGCGACCACCCAGCGCAGTGGATTTAAGCGTCTCCCACTCACACTGCTGGAATCGCCACTCGGTCGCCCATCTTCACCCAAAGCACACCGAACAGGAAGAGCAACGAACGACAGATGCGGACTTCTGCTTCTCCATCGCCCAGGTCTACGCAGAATTCGCGTCCAAGGTCATGCTGGATGTCGAGATGCTTCGAGTGTCGGGTGGCGTGTGTTTTTGTTGTAAATTGCACTTTTCAAAATTACCCAGTCTTTTTCCAAAAACATTCTCTACGCTCGGGCGCGTCCTGCTAGTCAGTGAGTACGTCGGCCTGTTGATCTCGCTGCTGCTAGTCCTCTTAACCGACCACCACAGATCCCTCCCACCGCATACAACAACAACAGACATGGTGAGCACGCGCTGACAGATGGCTATCCTCCGCTCATGTGAGCTTCCGCGCTGACTCTTGATCGATCCCCACTTCTCTGCTGCTTCTGCTCATAGGGTCAAGCACCAAGTGGAAGTGCCGGCCGCGGGCCTCCCAAGGATGACAAGGCCAAGAAGGACCAGAAGAAGAAGTGGGAGCCACCATTGCCCACCCGCGTCGGAAAGAAGAAGAAGCGCGGACCCGACGCAGCTTCCAAGCTGCCCGCCGTTTCTCCCAACACCCGCTGCAAGCTGAAACTCTTGAAGATGGAGCGAATCAAAGACCACCTCCTTCTCGAGGAAGAATTTGTGCAAAACCAGGAGCGCCTCAAACCACAGGATGACAAGGATGCGGAGGAGCGCACCCGTGTCGATGATCTGCGCGGCTCGCCTATGACTGTCGGCACCCTGGAGGAGATCATTGACGACGACCATGCCATTGTCAGCAGTGCGACTGGGCCAGAGTACTACGTCAGCATCATGAGCTTCGTGGACAAGGACCTCCTTGAGCCAGGATGCACTGTCTTGCTTCATCACAAGGCAATGGCTGTCGTTGGTGTCCTCCAGGATGACACCGATCCCATGGTCAGCGTCATGAAACTCGACAAGGCGCCCACGGAAAGCTATGCCGATATTGGTGGACTCGAGCAGCAGATTCAGGAAATCAAGGTAAGCGCAAGTTCTGGAATGATTCGATCCCATAGTTTTGCACAGGCGTACTGAATTTCGCGCGATTTATACTCTGAAGGAATCGGTCGAGTTGCCACTAACACATCCGGAGCTGTACGAAGAGATGGGAATCCGACCTCCCAAGGGTGTCATCCTCTACGGTGTCCCCGGAACAGGAAAGACCCTTCTCGCTAAAGCAGTCGCCAACCAAACATCCGCCACCTTCCTCCGCATTGTCGGCTCCGAGCTGATTCAAAAATACCTTGGTGACGGACCTAAGCTTGTCCGAGAGCTCTTCAGAGTCGCTGATGAACATGCGCCGAGCATTGTTTTCATCGATGAGGTGAGTCTCCTGTACACACTGGGTGACTGCAAATGCATGCGCTCACGTCTTCTCGTCTTTGATCCTGTCACAACCAGATCGATGCAGTGGGCACTAAGCGGTGAGTGGTCTTTGACATTTTTCGAGACTGAACTATCGGCTGACGCCTTTCATCTCCATTCTCCTCACAGATACGACTCCAATTCGGGCGGTGAGCGTGAGATTCAGCGTACCCTGCTAGAACTCCTCAACCAGCTCGACGGCTTCGACACTCGACACGACGTCAAGGTCATCATGGCCACCAACAAGATTGAAACCCTCGACCCTGCTCTAATTCGACCGGGCCGTATCGACCGAAAGATCGAATTCCCGCTGCCAGATCAGAAGACCAAGATGTGAGTATGCTTCTGCGCGCGCGTGCATTCAGAATTTGAGTGCATGTAATGCACCTTCCAATCTGGCAGTCAAGCATGTTCGCTGACACTCCACGTTTACAGGCACATCTTCCGGTTACACACGAGCCGAATGAACCTCGATCCGGACGTCGACCTCGAAGAGTTTGTGCAAATGAAGGATGATCTGTCTGGCGCAGATGTGAGTGCCCCCTCTCGGGAAGCAGGTCAATGAGTAATGAGACATGTGATGCTGAACCAGTTCTTCTTTACTCTTTCAGATCAAGTCGATGTGCACGGAAGCTGGTTTGTTGGCGTTGCGGGAACGTCGAATGCGGGTGACGAAGAAGGTGAGTACAGAGCCTGCATTTCAGCTACCTTTTGCAACGGCAAGTATATGATTGATGCTGATTTGATGTGCTCGCACTATCCTTGTGCAGGACTTCACAACGGCCCGCGAACGAGTCATTGACCGAAAGCAGGATGGCGCACCGCAAGGGCTGTATCTGTAGAGCGTCCGTGCCGTGGCCTACGCTGTACAGCCCTCCTCTCAATTCACACTGCATGCGAAGTTGGCATCAGCGCAGAAACACATGAACTTAACACGGCTGAGGACAGCAAAAGTACGCCTGCTCATCTCGATGAAGAGGAAACCTCATCCGGTATGTTTGTCCCATATGTAGAGACGGAGAAGAGCGACTTGACGAGGCCCACGCCCTCGGTCCTCTCGTGGCTTGTGGACTGCAATTGGGGTCTAGAAATGAGACGGAACACCCATCATTTCCCCTTCCCCATGCAATTACCACATGTCGCCTTCCGCTCGGTGGCGTGCGGGAACACGCCGCAAGTTCGGTCACCCCTCATTCCCCCCTAGCTCGGCTGCGGCACACGGCTGGCAACTGGTACACTTCTCGCTCCATCATGGCTATCGCATTTTGACAGACGGCTGGTTGACCTTCCTCTTATATTCCTCTCCTCGCTGACACTTTGGCCTTCTGATCTCCCTCGTCGTTTTGCCCCTTCCTTTGCCCTTCTCGCGCTCTCTCTGCTCTCCTCACTCTTCCACCTCCTCATCAGTCCAGTCATCACGGCCTCGTCGACTGGTACCCCTCGTCTACTTCATCCTCTACAACGTCGGCTCACTCAGATGATACACTTCCGTCTCCTGCTCGCGACCGTGGGTCTGATCGGCTCTATGGCTCGGGCCGCCGTCGTTCCTGCTTCGTCAGGATTTATCAACCCAATCTCCAACCCTAAGGCGAAGCCCTTTCACGTCAGCCGCAACGTTCCTGGGATCCCATTCGCCCTGAACGATTCGTACGCCGGATACCTGCCCGTCTCCAAGGGAGACACGAGCCGCGAGATCTTCTTCTGGATGTTCCCAGCCGACACACCTACCAACAACACTGTGCTGTGGCTTCAGGGCGGCCCGGGTTGCAGTGGACTCGAAGGTCTGTTCGAAGAGAGCGGCCCCATCAGCCTTCTTAGTGAGTACTTTATGAAGTTCGACGACGTTGCCGAAAGACGCTTCCATTGTTGACACAGACCCTTTTATCTCTTCCAGCCAATTCCACAAAGGTCATCAAGAATCCGTACTCGTGGACTCGGGCGGCTAATATTATCTTCGTCGATCAGCCGATCGGAACCGGCCTCAGCAGGGGCACAGTCAAAGCTCGGAACGAGGATGATGTCTCGCGTGACCTGATCGGATTCCTCGAAAACTTCTTCGACGTCTTCCAGGAGTTCAAGGGAAATCCTTTCTACATCACTGCTGAGTCGTACGGTGGCATGTACGGAACGTATCTCGCCGATGCCATTTATTCTCGCCCTGATGCCGTCAACGCCAAGGCTGGTATCAATCTGAAAGGGTTGGCCACTATCGATGCTCTCATGAACGAGTATTGGGGCGGTCAAGAAATCCCCGCGCTTCCGTACGCTATCGCCCATCAACACGACCTGAAGCTTTCGGACGACTTCCTGAAGAGGCTTACTGCAAATGCGAGTGCCGCCGGAATCCTCGGATACCTTGACAAGTGGCTCACGTATCCCCCGAAAGCTCGACTTCCAGTGCCGCAGGTCTTCTTCGACAACCCGGACTTCTCGATTTGGAATAGTAAGTGCCAAATTCAGTCGTACATGTGCGGCAAGACCAATGACATCTTGCTCGTCCGACATCAGGTATTTACGATGAGGCCAAAGCAAGTATTGGACCGAGCTTCAATATGTACAACACCAAACCCGAGTGGTCTTGGTATGCATACCAAGATCCTCTCGGCGAAAACCAGGACCTGGGTTTCTCAGCCACCAACTTCGTCAACAACGTGAAAGGACTCAAGGAGGCCATTCATGCTGATCCGAGTATCCAGTGGCGTCTCTGCGGCACGAGACAGCATGTGTTTGTCAACGACAGTGACAGTAGCCCGGCGCCGGATAATGGAGTAGTCTTGAACCGGGTCATCGACAGAAGCACACGAACGTTGATCCAGGTACGTCTTCAGAGTCTGATGTGTTCGTGCGATAGCATGTAGCTAACTGTCGACGCACTTTACTCTTACAGCACGGTCTTCAGGAGTGAGTTTATAGGGTACCTTGCCGTTCCGTGGGACAACGTCTACTTCGCCTTCAGAAGAGCTGACACGTACTTCTCCTACCTATTGCCTATCAGCTTCAGGCTCCTTGCAGATGGCACTCGTCTCGCCATTCAGAACACGACATTCGGCGGCCTTCAGGGTTTCCAACAGCAGCCACACCGTCAATTCATTGTCGACGGCAAGGTGGAAGGCACGTACCATTATGAGCGGAAGCTCACGTACATTGAGTACAAGAATGCCGGACACGAGATTCCTTCGTGAGTTCTCAGCGAGATCCTGACTGACTGGGAGTGATAAGAATCTGATGCAACGATCCTCGTACCTTCTACAGCTTTGTGCCTGACGGTGCTTTCAAGGCTCTGCGCTACCTCGTCGGTGACATTAGCGTCGACGAGCTTGGAAAATAGCCGTGCATTACGAATGCGAAAGTCTATCGTACTGACAGAAGTCTGAGGGGCTACTGTACGATCTCTGAGGAATCCCCTTTTTCCTGCTCTTGCTCTCGCCCAGAACACATGCAGCCGGTAGTAGTACCAGTCAATGTGTTTTTTCCACGCTCTTTCCGAATATGATTTTCCCATGCTCTTTTCGTGCACAAGAGTCAAGCGTCAAGCCAAGTTGTGTGACTATGTTTTTCTCACGCTCCACAGCAGGTTCATACTCAGGGGTTGAGCTCCTCTATGCTTGCACGATGGTATAGTTGAACCGAGCACACCTGTTTCAATTTGCTGAGTGAGCAAGTCGAGCTGGGTACGGCCTGCACGTCTCCTGTGCTGCTCAAGGTATCTCCTTGCTCCCTTCACTTCTTCTCAAGGCTCGGTGTTTCGCTTCGACAGAACTAACAAACCGCTGCCAGGACCTGATATTCTTCTTCTTCCCCTCCTTTTCATTCTCTTCCTCATTCCATCTACATTCTCCCTCTTCGACTTTTCCCACAGCATTCAAAGCATCCACTTGCTTCCCTGCTGGCTGTGAGAATATGCCTCGGGCTCTAGATTTCGAGCTTCGAGTGGCGAGAAACGGAAGGAGAACATGGCCGTCGTTGCCTGGAGGACACCAACGACACCGATCCCATGGTCAGCGTCATGAAACTCGACAAGGCGCCCACGGAAAGTTATGCAGACATTGGTGGACTCGAGCAGCAGATTCAGGAAATTAAGGTGAGCACAAGCTCTGGATCTATCCAACCCATATTTTTGCGCAGGCGTACTGACATTCGCGCAATTGATTCTTTTAAGGAATCGGTCGAGTTGCCACTAACACATCCGGAGCTGTACGAAGAGATGGGAATCCGACCTCCCAAGGGTGTCATCCTCTACGGTGTCCCCGGAACAGGAAAGACCCTGCTCGCTAAAGCCGTCGCCAACCAAACATCCGCCACCTTCCTCCGCATTGTCGGCTCCGAGCTGATTCAAAAATACCTTGGTGACGGACCTAAGCTTGTCCGAGAGCTCTTCAGAGTCGCTGATGAACATGCGCCGAGCATTGTTTTCATCGATGAGGTGAGTCTCCTGTACACACTGGGTGACTGCAAATGCATGCGCTCACGTCTTCTCGTCTTTGATCCCGTCACAACCAGATCGATGCAGTGGGCACTAAGCGGTGAGTGGTCTTTGACATTTTTCAAGACTGAACTATCGGCTGACGCCTTTCATCTCCATTCTCCTCACAGATACGACTCCAATTCGGGCGGTGAGCGTGAGATTCAGCGTACCCTGCTAGAACTCCTCAACCAGCTCGACGGCTTCGACACCCGACACGACGTCAAGGTTATCATGGCCACCAACAAGATCGAAACCCTCGACCCTGCTCTTCTTCGACCGGGTCGTATCGACCGAAAGATCGAGTTCCCGCTGCCAGATCAGAAGACCAAGATGTGAGTATGCTTCTGCGCGCGCGTGCATTCAGAATTTAAGTGCATGAGATGCTGAACCAGTCCCTCTTGAGTGTTTCAGATCAAGTCGATGTGCACGGAAGCTGGTTTGTTAGCATTGCGGGAACGTCAGATGTCGGACGTGGGTGACGAAGAAGGTGAGTGCAAAGCCTGCATTCAGCTGCCTCTTGCAAGGACAAGTGTACGATTGACGAATGTACTCGGACTCTATCCTAATGTATGTACATACACTACCGAAAGCAGGACGTCGCACCGCAAGTGTAGAGTCCCGAGGGCGTGAATTGCACTTGAAGTCGAGAAATGAGACGGAACTTACGCACGTCGCCTTCCGCTCGGTGGCGTGCGGCAACACGCCGGAAGTTGGGCTACCCCTCATTCCATGCGATACGTTTTCTCATACATAACCGCAGGTCTGGTTCGGCTGCGACATGCGGCATTTGGCTGGCGTCTGCACTTCAAATTTACGATGCAGACAGAAGCTCCCTCTCCTCACTCGACCATGACTACATATCGCATTTTGACAGACGCTTGGCTGGCCCTCCCTCTTCTCTTCCTCATCTTCCCTGACGCTTTGTCCTTCTAGACATCGTCTTGCCACTTCCTCTGCCCTTCTCGCGTTCTCTCAGCTCTTCTCACTCTCCCTCACCTCCTCTACAACCCAGTCATCACGGCCTTGTCGACCGGTATCCCTCGTCTACTTCATCCTCTCTACAACTTCAGCTCACTCAGATGATACATTTCCGTCTCCTGCTCGCGACCGTGGGCCTTATCGGCTCCATGGCTCAGGCCGCCGTCGTTCCTGCTTCGTCAGGATTTATCAACCCAATCTTCAACCCTAAGGCGAAGCCCTTTCAGGTCAGCCGCCACGTTCCCGGGATCCCATTCGCCCTGAACGATTCGTATGCCGGATACCTGCCCGTCTCCAAGGGAGACACGAGCCGCGAGATCTTCTTCTGGATGTTCCCAGCCGACTCACCTACCAACAACACTGTACTGTGGCTTCAGGGCGGCCCAGGCTCCAGTGGGCTACTCGGTCTGTTCGAGGAGAGCGGTCCCATTCGCCTTCTTCGTGAGTGCTGGACGATATTCCCGACAGACGCTTCCCATTGTTGACGCAGACCCTTTTATCTTTTCCAGCCAATTCCACAAAGGTCATCAAGAATCCGTACTCGTGGACTCGGGCGGCTAACATGGTCTTCGTCGATCAGCCGATCGGAACCGGCTTCAGCAGAGGGACAGTCAAAGCTCGGAACGAGGATGATGTCTCGCGTGACCTGATCGGATTCCTCGAAAACTTCTTCGACGTCTTCCAGGAGTTCAAGGGAAATCCTTTCTACATCACTGCTGAGTCATACGGTGGCATGTACGGAACGTATCTCGCCGATGCCATCTATTCTCGCCCTGATGCCGTCAACGCCAAGGCTGGTATCAACCTGAAAGGGTTGGCCACCATCGATGCTGTCCTGAACGAGTATTGGGGCAGTCAAGAGATCCCCGCGCTTCCGTACGCTATCGCCCATCAACACGACCTGAAGCTTTCGGACGACTTCTTGAAGAGGCTTACTGCAAACGCGAGTGCTGGCGGAATCCTCGGATACCTTGACGAGTGGCTCACGTATCCCCCGAAAGCTCGACTTCCAGTGCCGCAGGTCTTCTTTGACAACCCGGACTTCTCGATTTGGAATAGTAAGTGTCGAATTCAGTCGATTATGTGAGCCTGTGAGGCAGAACCAATGACATTTTGCTTGTCCAATTTCAGGAGTCTACGCAGAGGCCAAAGCACGTGTTGGTCCGAGCTTCAATATCTACAACACGAATCCCAAGTGGTCTTGGTATGAATACCAAGACCCTCTCGGCGCAAGTCCGGGCCAGAAGCCCTCGGCCACCAACTTCGTCAACAACGTGACAGGGTTCAAGGAGGCCATTCATGCTGATCCGAGTATTCAGTGGCGTTTCCGCGGCACGAGACGTTATGTATTTCTCGATGATACGGACACCAGCCCGATGCCGGATAACGGAGTCTTGAACCGTGTCATCGACAGAAGCACACGAACGTTGATCCAGGTACGTCTTCAGAGCCTGATGTGTTCATGTGGTATTATGTAGCTAACTGTCGCTGAACTTTCCTCTTACAGCACGGTCTTCAGGAGTGAGTTTATAGGGTACCTTGCCGTTCCATGGGACAACGTCTACTTCGCCTTCAGAAGAGCTGACACGTACTTCTCCTACCTATTGCCTATCAGCTTCAGGCTCCTTGCAGATGGCACTCGCCTCGCCATTCAGAACACGACTTTCGGCGAACTTCAGGGCTTCCAACAGCAGCCACACCGTCAATTCATTGTCGACGGCAAGGTGGAAGGCACGTACCATTATGAGCGGAAGCTCACGTACATTGAGTACAAGAATGCCGGACACGAGATTCCTTCGTGAGTTCTCAGCGAGATCCTGACTGACCGGGAGTGATAAGAATCTGATGCAACGATCCTCGTACCATCTACAGCTTCGTTCCTGACGGTGCTTTCAAGGCTCTGCGCTACCTGATCGGTGACATTAGCGTGGACGAGCTTGGAAAATAGTCGTGCATTACGAATGCGCATGTCTACCGTACTGACAGAGGTCCGAGGGTTTACTGTGTCATCCTTAAGGGATTGCAGTATCCCCCTTCCTGCTCTTGCTCTCGCCGAGAACACATGGAGCAGGTAGCAATGTGTATTTCCCACTCTTTCCCACGCTCCCACGCTCTTTCGTAAGCAAGTGTGAAGCCAAGATGTGTGAATATGTTTTTCCCACGCTCCATAGCGAGATCATGCTCAGAGGTTGGCTCTGTATGCTTCCACGTCGGTGCAGTTGACCCGAGCACACCTGTTTCAAACTGCTGATTGAGCAAGTCGAGCTCGGCCTACACGTCTCATGTGCTGCTCTCGTTATCTCCTTGCTTTCTTCACTTCCTTTCAGGGCTCCTTGTTGCGGTTTCTGCGACAGAACTGACAAATCGCTGCCAGGACCTGATCTACTTCTTCTCCCCTTCTTTTCATTCTGTTTCCCCCTAGCATTCAAAGCATCCACATGCTTCCCTGGCTGGCTGTGAGAATAATGCCTTCGGGCTCCAGACTTCGAGCTTCGAGTCGCGCATTGAAACGGAAGGTGACAGGAACGCGCTGCTCACCGGCGAGAATGGCGCTCACTTTCTCAGAAAGGGCCAAGCATGGTTACCGACGAAGGATACAGTGGACAGTGGACAGCGTGGGGACACAGGCCAAGACCATCCTCAATACCCTCGCATACATCTTGGACGCCGTCGATCACAGGATGGCGAGGATGGTGAGTGTAAGAATAATCTGCTATTCTTGCGGTTGCGATTTTTCAGGAGGGGCCAAGCATGGTTACCGGCTCTGATCCGAAGCGACGATGGTTACAGGGAGAAGGAGACGAGCAACAACTCCCTGAGGCATAGTGAGTGGTGAGATCGTTGAGAGGAAATCAGGATGAGGAAGCAAAGGAGGCATCGAGCATTCAGCGTCACAAAAATTTCGCAGCGAAGACAGAAGCTCGAACCAAGCTCCGCGCATCAACCTCATGCAACATCAACAAAGCGCGCCATCAAGATCGAAGGACTACCCCCTGCGCCGATCCGAACGCTCTCATCGCGCAATTCATGCGCGTTCGAAACACCTCCATTTGGAAGCAGCCTCGACCTCTTACACTGCTCAGGCCCTTACCTCCCCTTCTCGATCATCATGACCCGTACCTTTTTCTTTCACAGGCCGGCAAGGTTTACAGCCAGGCTCAAGGAGGAATCTCGATCGCTGAGGTCGGAAGGCGTATGACCTGTGCATGGCGTGATGGAACACCCAGGATCGCGCACGGCAGCGCTCTCAGTCTGGACGCCGGGTGGCAAGGGCTGCGTACTGCATTCTCCAAGGCCTCGATATCTCTACTGCGCTTTCTCGGAATCGTCCTCCAGAAGGTCGGACATGAAGGCGTATGACCTGTGCATGGCGTGATGGAACACCCAGGATCGCGCACGGCAGCGCTCTCAGTCTGGACGCCGGGTGGCAAGGGCTGCGTACTGCATTCTCCAAGGCCTCGATATCTCTACTGCGCTTTCTCGGAATCGTCCTCCAGAAGGTCGGACATGGTCTGTGCGAGAAGAGGAGGACGCAGTGATAAAGACGCCCCAGATCACCCAGGTCCCCTCCAAATTTCCCCCCCATCTTCAAACTTCTTCTCAGACAAGACATTCTCTTCTCTCTCACACATCCACCAACACACTCGTACTCTCACACCTTCACACATCTCACACATACTCTCACACCGACCTACACACCCATCTACACCCACGCATACACCCAGCCATTGCGCCTGCACCTTCACATCCACACACACCATCGAGTCCAACCAAAGCACATATGCTCATCCCGGCGCATCACATGGCCATGCAACACGAGAACCCATCTGAAGACCCAAGGTCCATCAAGTCACACTTGCTCGCCTCTCCGGCCTCAGAGCTCACATCACTCGACTAGCCTACGCCCCCTTGCTCTCCTCGAGCAGCTCTACACCTCACTCAAGTAGCAAGTCGTCTTCATCAAGTCCGACCATGCCTCTCATCATCATGCTCGGACGTCAAGACTTCAAGGCTGGCCTATGTCTGGCAAGGAGGGGCGAACGGATCGTGCCCAGAACAAACAGGAAGGAAGGACAACAGGAGCGCCACTATACTGCCTCTTCGAGCACCATCAATCGTACACACCCTCGTACCTCAAGCTGCTCCCGTCAAGGTCATCACCACCACCTCAAGCCTCGTTGAAATCACACATGCACACACAAGCATGGCTTCACGGCGTCGGCCTTCGACTACCTCAGTTCTAACCATGCTCTTGGTTCGGCCCGGTCAAGCACTCTGAACAGGTGAGCATATGCCCTTTCTCTCCCTCTCTTTTTTCAGCCGGACAACACTGACTGACATTTGATTCTCCTCCTGTCCCTTCCCTCCTTCCTTAGCTCGAGACCTGTGTGGATGAAGGTCATCAAGTCAGCTGGATCAAGACAAGACCCAAGAGCAACCCCGTGATTGTCGGACAAGACGCCCATCAACATATGTAATGGAGTCGGCCTTCGACATCACTCGGAAGTCCAACCCACACCCGGGGACACCTCGAGCATGCATGGACGCCGCGTCGAAACGTAATATGTTCGAGCGCAATATGGGTCACATCACTCGGGAAGTCCAACCCAAACCCGGCGACTCCTGGACACCTCGAGCAAGGACCCACGCTGAACCGTAATATGTTCAAGCACTCGCTGGGTGGCCGACCTCGACGGCGTTCAGGACGACACCGGCGATGGTAGCTTACACCGCGGAGCAAATAAGCGATTGCGTCCCTCCCTGATTGAGACCTCTGATACACGTCTCCTGGTAGTATGGGAACGCATATAATCGATGATGCTCTGTGGGGTAAGCTGTCCTGGCCTCTCCGTCTCAACCTCAAGAACAGGTCCAACAAAGGTAAGTCCCTTCCTTTCCCCCTCTCGTCTCTCTTTCTGTCGAGATTGACCATTTTCACCCTCTCGCTCTCTCTCCCTTCCTTCCTTAGGTCGCACGACGGTGTGGATGAGATGCGGTGGCCCTCTCCTTCCCTGCTGACCTTTGATGCCTGCCTGCAAGGCAAACACCATCTCTGCTGGCGAGCACATATCCTCTCACCTTATCCCTCATGATCGTTCGCTGACTTTAATTCTTCCTTGCACCCGTGAACAGGTCTCTCACCCGCCTGAATAGCTCGGTCCGGTGCCTCAAGCCGGCAAGAGTCTGTGCCACCCCTGTCCGGATCGTACACCCTCACCCACATCGAGCTCTGCATCCGCGAGGACCTGAACGCTTACGATGACCGTCACCATCGCTCGGTAAGCTGACCGGCTCACCATCTCCCACCTCGATCCCTCATCGGTCTCATCACCATCCCCCTGACCCTCATCTTCTCTTCTCTTCTCCTCATCCCCGATCAGTACAAGGACACCATCATCGCTGGGTGAGTTAACTAAGTCTTCCGTCTCTCATCACGTATCTCATCGTCTGATCATCCACTCATCATCATGCTCTCACTCTGCCTCAACCAGCTACGATCAATCTCACCTTGGGCATGGACCCCATCGACCATAGTGTCTTCACTCTTCCCTCCCTCTGCCTCATCACACCCTACCTGCCCCTTGTCCATCATGTACCCGAGCTTTGCTCCATACCTCCATCGCGCAATCATCATCCTTTTCTCATCGCTCATCGAGCACCGTCATCTCCTTGCTACCGCATTCGTCCCTTCGTCTGAGTCAGCACTGAGCTTGGTCCCATGCTCGAGAGTGCCGAGCTCATCCTTCCTTTCTTCCCGGGCGGTCTCGTCGGTGCAATTCGCCATCCCATTCTTCCCTCTTCCTGCCCGACAGCTACTTTGACGTCCACTGGACGAGAAAGTCTGCAAGCAAAACAAATATCTTCTCACGCATGCCTTTTTGCATGTCTGATTCTCTTGGTGATGCTGTACATTTTTGCCGACAAATACAACCCAGGGGCGACCACTGGGTCAATTTACATCCCTGGAATCACGCCACCTGCGGCAAGCATGATGGTCCGTCTCCTCTCCTGCGCGGAGATGAGTGTGCCTGTGGGTTTGGCCACGGGTCCGGTAGACGAGTTGGAGATATAAGAGGCCCGATGCCCGTGAGCTGAAGACATCGACTCGTCCGCGAGCGTGAGGGTGAGCGATGGGACTGTGTGAGAAGCAACACAAAGGTGTCAGCACATCAGATCGGACAAAAGCAAGACGCTGACCTCGATGGAAAAAGCGAATAGTTGAAACTTACTTGGTCTTTCAAGTGCGGCAGGACGGAGAAGCTCCTCAATAAGGAAACCGAAGTCCAGCCCGACCTCCTTCAACTGCGCCGAACTGCTCCGAGTAATCTCGAGTGCCTCTTGAACCACTCTCCGATCTTGATCAGCGACTCCATACACCTGCCGACGGAAGATCTCGGCATAGGCTTGTATCTGTGCCGCCGCCCACTTGACGTATCCGGACGCCATCCAGTTATCCTTGAAGGCACTCATATACCACTCGCTCGTGTTCTTGATCAGGGTGAAATACACGAGGGCCAGCTCGGAGATGTAGAGACTGACATCGCCTTCGAACTTGATCATCCTCGTCCGCTTGCGAAGAAGCTCGGTACGTGCCTCTAAGAACAGCTCACGGGCTCGTTCGCCCTGGCCCAGACGGAGCATGATGGACGCGTTGGAGACCACGGTCGACTTCTTGCTGAGAGGCGAAGAGAGCGACAGGCTGACGGCGGCTACGAGTTCACTGATCCGACGAGAGAGCTTTGAAGAGAGATCCATATATGCCGGGTCGCTGTGACTGAAGGAGGACAGCATTCTTTTCCTAAAAGGGTTCGACAGGGACTTAGGGCTTCAGCATTTTGAACGTGTGGGAAGAACTAGCAGAAGGAGAAGCAGTCTCACCTTTCTCAACCAAATCAGCGGCACTATCCCACTCTCGCAGAGCAATTTTCACGGCCAAGTCGTCAGTGAGCTCGTCGATCAAGCGGCTAGGATGGTTGTTGCTCTTGAGACGACTGTTGATTCCTGAGTTGTGCACGCCGTTCTTGGAGGATTCGGCCACTCCTTTACGATTTTGGAGGATGCTAAACCATCATAAGAATCAGCTGAGACTGCATACTTCAAAGCGCATACAGGTATTACCAACGCACCTTCTTGATTGTCCATTAGCTGAAGAGCGTCGGGTAGTTGGCGCCACTCCGCAAGGATCTCCTTCAGCTCGAGGGTGTCGTTCTCCAAGGTTGAGACTTCCTTGGAGATGTTGATGAAGTCCTTGTAGTTGCGGAAGATGATCCGACGCAAATCTGAATTGGCAGCCGCTTGTGTAGATTCGAGGGTGGACATGAATTCTCGCAAGCCTTCCTCGGAATGATTGTTCAGAGTGGCTCGAAGGTCTGCGTAATAAGATCTTTTAGTGTCAGAGATGTGATTCTGAGTGACACAGAGAGAGAATAGGGAGAGAAAACAGGCTCACAGGCTTCTGGATCGAACTTGGATCTGGTGAGCAGATTGAGATCAACGCCGGATTTCTGGCGAAGCGTTCGAGACGCTCCCATCCTCCGCCGGGTCGACTGCCATCCTGGTCTCTCTGTCGATCTGCCGAAGGCTGAGCGGATTCGGGCAAAGTAGATGTATGCGGCTCTTGCTGATGATGATGATGGAGGGACTGTTGCTGCTGATACTGTAAGGGCCGTCACCAGTTCCGTATCTCAAGGCACTTCCGTCCATGGGTTGGGTGTTGAGAGCAGAGTACGGATCGGTTTCTGAGACGGGTTGCATGCGCGCCGAGGTGGAAGCTGGCAACCCTCGCCCAGCGCGGAGTCCGATACCTGCGACACCTGCACTCTGGCCGTCGTTGAAGACATCGGTGTTGAAGGTGACTGCGTTTGATCCTGACCCGGACGCAAGTGCTGGGGCGCTGTACTGGAGCGGCAGGGCCGGCATTTGGGGCACAGCACTCAGGCCTCCGGGTCCAAGGGCAGTTGGCTCGGCGTAGCGCATTGAAAGTCGCTTCCGCAGGTTGTTCCCGATGGCGACGCTCATCCGTCTGCCGGCGTTGTCTTTCGAAGAGCCAGGACCGGCGCTTCCATCCTGCATATGGAGCACGGGCGCAAATGTATGCGCGGCCTGTTGTCGCTGATCTTCTTGCTTTTGATAGCTGTGTTGCTGTTGTTGCTGCTGCTGTTGCTCCTCCTGGTGCTGAGGCATGGGCGGATGTTGCTGCCTTCTCCTAGACGACTTGCCCAAGAGAATGTCAGGCGCGGCTCCAGACGCTGGCATGCGATTACTGGCGCCGCCGCCAAAGTCATGCTGACCATCGCCGTTGTCGTAAAGCGTCAAGGGCCGAGTGCGAAGTGAGCGCGACATTCCTTTCTCCTGTGTGAGAGATGCGATGATTGAGGAAGAGACTGACCCCACCGCGCCCTCGAGATGATGATGATGATGGTTGTATATTATACCGTCGACGGCAAAGAATCTGTATGGCCCGCATCCGAAGACGCGAAAGTCACTAGTACATCAAAAACCGCAGAGAGAAGAGGAGGGGATCGCTTGAAAACCAGACCGAGTATCGCAAGTACCCAACCAGGTCCTCAGAAGGAAGGACATCTCGCCGAAAACACATACAGCCGGTAGTAGTAACCAGTCAACTAGAGACCAGTCAATGTGTTTTTCCCACGCTCGTTCCGAATATAATTTTCCCACGCTCTTTCCGTGGACAAGAGTCAAGCGTCAAGCCAAGTGGTGCGTGGTGTGAATATGTTTTTCCCACGCACCGCACCGGAATCATGCATCATGCTTCGGGGTTGGGCTGCTCGAAGCTTGCACGATGGTGTAGTTGACCCGAGCGCACCTTCTTCAAGTGATCAAGTCGAGCTGCGTACGGCCTGCACGTCTCCTGTGCTGCTCAAGGTATCACCTTGCTCCCTTCACTTCCTCTCAAGGCTCGGCGTTCCGCTTCGACAGAACTAACAAACCGCTGCCAGGACCTGGTATTCTCTCTTCCCTCCTTTCATTCTCTTCCTCATTCCATCTACGTTCTCCCTCTTCAGCTTTTCCCATAACGTTCAAAGCATCCATATGCTTCCCTGGCTGGCTGTGAGAATAATGCCTTCGGACTCCAGACTTCGAGCTTCTAGTGGCGCATTGAAACGGAAGGTGACAGGAACGCGCTGCTCACCGGCGAGAATGGCGCTCACTTTCTCAGGGAGGGCCAAGCATGGTTACCGGCGAAGGATATATTAGCAGTGGACAGCGTGGGGACACAGCCAAGACCATCCTCAATACCCTCGCATACATCTTGGACGCCTTCGATCACAGGATGGCGAGGATGGTGAGTGTAAGAATATGCAATCTGCTATTCTGGTGGCTGCGATTTTTCAGGAGGGGCCAAGCATGGTTACCGGCTCTGATCCGAAGCGACGATGGTTACAGGAGAAGGAGAAGGGCAACAACGCCCTGAGGCCCAGACCATCCTCAATGCACTCGCAAAATATCTTTGAACGCCGTCGAGCACAGGAGAACAGTGAGCGCACAGCAACAGACCAGGAGCTCGCCCTTTTTTGTTTTGCTCCTCAAATTCTCTCCACTGCATCTCTGCCTTTGTTTTTCAGCCATCTTTCTCCCATCGTACATGCACGTGCGATCAGGGAAGGCCAGTAACCCTGGCAGGGAGAAGGACACCTCGAGGCCTAGGACTGCGCTTTGAGGAGGTGCTGAGTGGTGAGATCGTTGAGAGGAATCAGGAGGAAGAAGCAAAGGAGGGATCGAGCATTCAGCAACACAAAAACTTGCAGCAACGACAACACTCGACCCAAGCTCCAGGCATCAACCTCATGCAACATCAACAAAGCGCGCCATAAGGACCTCCCCCCTGCGCCGATCCGAACGCTCTCATCGCGCAATTCATGCGCGTTCGAAACACCTCCATTTGGAAGCAGCCTCGACCTCTTACACTGCTCAGGCCCTTACCTCCCCTTCTCGATCATCATGACCCGTACCTTTTTCTTTCACAGGCCGGCAAGGTTTACAGCCAGGCTCAAGGAGGATCTCGATCGCTGAGGTCGGAAGGCGTATGACCTGTGCATGGCGTGATGGAACACCCAGGATCGCGCACGGCAGAGCTCTCAGTCTAGAGCTCTCAGTCTGGACGCCGGGTGGCAAGGGCTGCGTACTGCATTCTCCAAGGCCTCGATATCTCTACTGCGCTTTCTCGGAATCTTCCTCCAGAAGGTCGGACATGGTCTGTGCGAGAAGAGGAGGACGCAGTGATAAAAACGCCCCCAGATCGCCCAGGTCTCCTCCAAATTTCCCCCCATCTTCAAACTTCTTCTCAGACAAGACATTCTCTTCTCTCTCACACATCCACCAACACACTCGTACTCTCACACCTTCACACATCTCACACATACTCTCACACCGACCTACACACCCATCTACACCCACGCATACACCCAGCCATTGCGCCTGCACCTTCACATCCACACACACCATCGAGTCCAACCAAAGCACATATGCTCATCCCGGCGCATCACATGGCCATGCAACACGAGAACCCATCTCAAGACCCAAGGTCCATCAAGTCACACTTGCTCGCCTCTCCGGCCTCAGAGCTCACATCACTCGACTAGCCTACGCCCCCTTGCTCTCCTCCAGCAGCTCTACACCTCACTCAAGCAGCAAGTCGTCTTCATCAAGTCCGACCATGCCTCTCATCATCATGCTCGGACGTCAAGACTTCAAGGCTGGCCTATGTCTGGCAAGGAGGGGCGAACGGATCATGCCCAGAACAAGTAGGAAGGAAGGACAAGAGGAGCGCCACTACACTGCGTCTTCGAGCACCGCCAATCGTACACACCCGCGTACCTCAAGCTGCTCCCGTCAAGGTCATCACCACCACCTCAATTCTCGTTGAACCCACAAATGCACACACAAGCATGGCTTCACGGCGTCGGCCTTCGACTACCTCAGTTCTAACCATGCTCTTGGTTCGGCCCGGTCAAGCACTCTGAACAGGTGAGCATATGCCCTTTCTCTCCCTCTCTTTTTTCAGCCGGACAACACTGACTGACATTTGATTCTCCTCCTGTCCCTTCCCTCCTTCCTTAGCTCGAGACCTGTGTGGATGACGGTCATCAAGTCAGCTGGATCAAGACAAGACCCAAGAGCAACCCCGTGATTGTCGGACAAGACGCCCATCAACATATGTAATGGAGTCGACCTTCGACATCACTCGGAAGTCCAACCCACACCCGGGGACACCTCGAGCATGCATGGACGCCGCGCCGAAACGTAATATGTTCGAGCGCAACATGGGTCACATCACTCGGGAAGTCCAACCCAAACCCGGCGACTCCTGGACACCTCGAGCAAGGACCCACGCTGAACCGTAATATGTTCAAGCACTCGCTGGGTAGCCGACCTCGACGGCGTTCAGGACGACACCGGCGATGGTAGCTTACACCGCGGAGCAAATAAGCGATTGCGTCCCTCCCTGATTGAGACCTCTGATACACGTCTCCTGGTTGTATGGGAACGTACATTCGATGATGCTCCGCGGCAATGGGCACGGGCATGGGCATGGACAGCTTACACCGCGGAGCAAAGAAGCGATTGCGTCCCTCCCTGATTGAGACCTCTGATACACGTCTCCTGGTAGTATGGGAACGCATATAATCGATGATGCTCTGTGGGGTAAGCTGTCCTGGCCTCTCCGTCTCAACCTCAAGAACAGGTCCAACAAAGGTGAGTCCCTTCCTTTCCCCCTCTCGTCTCTCTCCTGTCGAGACTGACCATTTCCACGCTCTCTCTGTCTCCCTTCCTTCCATAGGTCGCACGACGGTGTGGATGAGATGCGGTGGCCCTCTCCTTCCCTGCTGAACTTTGATGCCTGCCTGCAAGGCAACCACCATCTCTCTGGCGAGCACATCCCCTTCTCACAAGTCACATCCCTCATGATCGTTCGCTGACTTCAATCCTTCCTTGCACCCGTGAACAGGTCTCTCACCCGCTGAATAGCTCGGTCCGGTGCCTCAAGCCGGCAAGAGTCTGTGCCACCCCTGTCCGGATCGTACACCCTCACCCACCTCGAGCTCTGCCTCTGCCAGGACCTGAACGCTTACGATGACCATCACCATCGCTCGGTAAGCTGACCGGCTCACCATCTCCCACCTCGATCCCTCATCGGTCTCATCACCATCCCCCTGACCCTCATCTTCTCTTCTCTTCTCCTCCTCCCCGATCAGTACAAGGACACCATCATCGCTGGGTGAGTTAACTAAGTCTTCCGTCTCTCATCACGTATCTCATCGTCTGATCATCCGCTCATCATCATGCCCTCACTCTGCCTCGACCAGCTACGATCAACCTCACCTTGGGCATGGACCCCATCGACCATAGTGTCTTCACTCTTCCCTCCCTCTGCCTCATCACACCCTACCTGCCCCTTGTCCATCATGTACCCGAGCTTTGCTCCATACCTCCATTGCGCAATCGCCATCCTTTTCTCATCGCTCATCGAGCACCGTTATCTCCTTGCTACCGCATTCGTTCCTTCGTCTGAGTCAGCACTGAGCTTGGTCCCATGCTCGAGAGTGCCGAGCTCATCCTTCCTTTCTTCCCTGCGGTCTCGTCGGGCAATGCGCCATCCCATTCTTCCCTCTTCCTGCCCGACAGCTACTTTGACGTCCACTGGACGAGAAAGTTTGCAAGCAAAGCAAATATCTTCTCACGCATGCCTTTTTGCATGTCTGATTCTCTTGGTGATGCTGTACATTTTTTGCCGACAAATACAACCCAAGGGGCACCAGTGTCACTTCACATCCCTGGAATCACGCCACCTGCGGCAAGCATGATGGTCCGTCTCCTCTCCTGCGCGGATATGAGTGTACCTGTGGGTTTGGCCACGGGTCCAGTAGACGAGTTGGAGATATAAGAGGCCCGATGCCCGTGAGCTGAAGACATCGACTCATCTGCGAGCGTGAGGGTGAGCGATGGGACTGTGTGAGAAGCAACACAAAGGTGTCAGAACATAAGATCGGACAAAAGCAAGACACTGACTGCTCGACGAAAAAGCCGAATAGTTGAAACTTACTCGGTCTTTCAAGTGCGGCAGGACGGAGAAGCTCCTCGATGAGGAAGCCGAAGTCCAGCCCGACCTCTTTCAACTGCGCCGAACTGCTCCGAGTAATCTCGAGCGCCTCTTGAACCACTCTCCGATCTTGATCAGCGACTCCATACACCTGCCGACGGAAGATCTCGGCATAGGCTTGTATCTGTGCCGCCGCCCACTTGACGTATCCGACGCCATCCAGTTATCCTTGAAGGCACTCATATACCACTCGCTCGTGTTCTTGATCAGGGTGAAATACACGAGGGCCAGCTCGGAGATGTAGAGACTGACATCACCTTCGAACTTGATCATCCTCGTCCGCTTGCGGAGAAGCTCGGTACGTGCCTCTAAGAACAGCTCGCGGGCTCGTTCGCCCTGGCCTAGACGGAGCATGATGGACGCGTTCGAGACGACGGTTGACTTCTTGCTGAGAGGCGAAGAGAGCGACAGGCTGACGGCGGCTACGAGTTCGCTAATCCGACGAGAGAGCTTTGAAGAGAGATCCATGTATGCCGGGTCGCTGTGACTGAAGGAGGACAGCAATTCTTTTCCTAAAAGGGTTCGACATGGACTTAGGGCTTCAGCGTTTGGAACGTGCGGGAAGAAGTGGCAGAAGGAGAAGCAGTCTCACCTTTCTCAACCAAATCAGCGGCACTATCCCACTCTCGCAGAGCAATTTTTACGGCCAAGTCGTCAGTGAGCTCGTCGATCAAGCGGCTAGGATGGTTGTTGCCCTTTAGACGACTGTTTATTCCTGAGCTGTGCACGCCGTTCTTGGAGGATTCGGCCACTCCTTTACGATTCTTGGACGATGCTAAACCACCGTAAAGGAGAATCAGCTGAGATCGCACACTTCAAAGCGCATACAGACACTACTTAAACGTACCTTCTTGGTTGTCCATTAATTGGAGAGCGTCGGGTAGTTGGCGCCACTCCGCAAGAATCTCCTTCAGCTCGAGGGTGTCGTTCTCCAAGGTTGAGACTTCCTTGGAGATGTTGATGAAGTCCTTGTAGTTGCGGAAGATGATCCGACGCAAGTCTGAATTGGCAGCCGATTGTGTAGATTCGAGGGTGGACATGAATTCTCGCAAGCCTTCTCGGAATGATTGTTCAGAGTGGCTCGAAGGTCTGCGTAATATGATCTGTTAGTGTCAGAAATGTGATTCTGGGTGACACACAGAGAGAGAAAGGGGGAAAAAGGCTCACAGGCTTCTGGATCGAACTTGGATCTGGTGAGCAGATTGAGATCCACTGCCGGATTTCTGGCGAAGCGTTCGAGACGCTCCCATCCTCCGCCGGGTCGACTGCCATCCTGGTCTCTCTGTCGATCTACCGAAGGCTGGGCTGATTCGGGCAAGGTAGATGTATGCGGTTCTTGCTGATGATGATGATGGAGGGACTGTTGCTGCTGATACTGTAAGGGTCCGTCACCAGTTCCGTATCCCAAGGCACTTCCGTCCATGGGTTGGGTGTTGAGAGCAGAGTACGGATCGGTTTCTGAGACGGGTTGCATGCGCGCCGAGGTGGAAGCTGGCAGACCTCGCCCAGCGCGGAGTCCGATACCTGCGACACCTGCACTCTGGCCGTCGTTAAAGACATCGGTATTGAAGGTGACTGCGTTTGATTCTGACCCGGACGCAAGTGCTGGGGCGCTGTACTGGAGCGGCAGGGCCGGCATTTGGGGCACAGCACTCAGGCCTCCGGGTCCAAGGGCAGTTGGCTCGGCATAGCGCATCGAAAGTCGCTTCCGCAGGTTGTTCCCGATGGCGACGCTCATCCGTCTGCCCGCGTTGTCTTTCGAAGAGCCAGGACCGGCGCTTCCATCCTGCATATGGAGCACGGGCGCAAATGTATGCGCGGCCTGTTGTCGCTGATTTTCTTGCTTTTGATAGCTGTGTTGCTGTTGTTGCTGCTGCTGTTGCTCCTCCTGGTGCTGAGGCATGGGCGGATGTTGTTGCCTTCTCCTAGACGACTTGCCCAAGAGAATGTCAGGCGCGGCTCCAGATGCTGGCATGCGATTACTGGCGCCGCCGCCAAAGTCATGCTGACCATCGCCGTTGTCGTAGAGCGTCAAGGGCCGAGTGCGAAGTGAGCGCGACATTATTCCTTTCCAGTGTGTGAGAGATGCGATGGTTGAGGAAGAGACTGACCCCACCGCGCCCTCGAGATGATGATGATGATGGTTGTATATTAGACCGTCGACGGCAAAGAATCTGCACGCCATATGGCCCGCATCCGAAGACGCGAAAGTCACTAGTACATCAAAAACCGCAGAGAGAAGAGGAGGGGATCGCTTGAAAACCAGACCGAGTATCGCAAGTACCCAACCAGGTCCTCAGAAGGAAGGACATCTCGCCGAAAATACATACAGCCGGTAGTAGTAGTAGTAACCAGTTAACTAGAGACCAGTCAATGTGTTTTTCCCACGCTCGTTCCGAATATAATTTTCCCACGCTCTTTCCGTGGACAAGAGTCAAGCGTCAAGCCAAGTGGTGTGAATATGTTTTTCCCACGCACCGCACCGGAATCATGCATCATGCTTCGGGGTTGGGCTGCTCGAAGCTTGCACGATGGTGTAGTTGACCCGAGCGCACCTTCTTCAAGTGATCAAGTCGAGCTGCGTACGGCCTGCACGTCTCCTGTGCTGATCTCATAATCTCCTTTCTCCCTTGACTTCCTCTCAAGGCTCGGCGTTCCGCTTCGACAGAACTAACAAACCGCTGCCAGGACCTGTTTCCTCTCCTTCCCTTCCTTTCATTCTGTCCTCATTCCATCTACATTCTCCCTCTTCAACGTTTCCCATAACGTTCAAAGCATACACATGCTTCCCTGGCTGGCTGTGAGAATATTGCCTCGGGTCTAGATTTCAAACTCGAGTCGCGCATTGGAAACGAAGGTGACAGTAACGCGCTGCTCATCGGCGAGAATGGCGCTCACTTTCTCAGGAAGGGCCAAGCATGGCTACCGACGAAAGTTAATGCAGTGGACAGCAGGCGGGTATAGCACTCGCAGCCGAGACCATGCTCAATACCCTTGGACACATCTTGGACGCCGTCGATTACAGGGTGGCGAGGATGGTGAGTGTAAGAAGAATTGTCGATTCTTGCGGTTGCGATTTTTCAGGAGGGGCCAAGCATGGTTACCGGCTCTGATCCGAAGCGACGATGGTTACAGGGAGAAGGAGAAGGGCAACAACGCCCTGAGGCCCAGACCATCCTCAATGCACTCGCAAAATATCTTTGAACGCCGTCGAGCACAGGAGAACAGTGAGCGCACAGCAACAGACCAGGAGCTCGCCCTTTTTTGTTTTGCTCCTCAAATTCTCTCCACTGTCATCTCTGCCTTTGTTTTTCAGCCATCTTTCTCCCATCGTACATGCACGTGCGATCAGGGAAGGCCAGTAACCCTGGCAGGGAGAAGGACACCTCGAGGCCTAGGACTGCGCTTTGAGGAGGTGCTGACTGGTGAGAGGAAGTCAGGAGGAGAAGCAAAGGAGGGATCGAGCATTCAGCAAACAAAAACCTTGCAGCAACGACAAGACCTCGACCCAAGCTCCGGCATCAACCTCATGCAAAATCAACAAAGCGCGCCATCAAGATCGAAGGACCCCCCTGCGCCGATCCGAACGCTCTCATCGCGCAATTCATGCGCGTTCGAAACACCTCCATTTGGAAGCAGCCTTGACTTCTTACACTGCTGAGGCCCTTCCTCCCCTTCTCGATCATCATGGCCCGCACCTTTTTTTTTCCCACAGCCCTACAAGGTTTACAGCCAGCTTTAGGAGGGATCTCGATCGCTGAGGTCGGAAGGCGTAAGACCTGTGCATGGCGTGATGGAACACCCAGGATCGCGCACCGCACGGTAGCGCTCTCAGTCTGGACCCCGGGTGGCAAGGGCTGCATACTACACTCTCCAAGGCCTCGATCTCTCTACTGCGCTTTCTCGGAATTGTACTCTAGAAGGTCGGACATGGTCTGTGCGAGAAGAGGAGGACGCAGTGATAAAAACGCCCCCAGATCGCCCAGGTCCCCTTTCAAATTTCCCCCCTCTTCAATCTCCTCTCAGACAAGACATTTCCTTCTCTCTCACATCCACCAACACACTCTTACTCTCACACCTTCACACACATCACACCTACTCTCACACCAACCTGCCCACCCATTTACACCCACGCATACACCCGCCATTGCGCCTGACCTTCACATCCACGCACAACTTCGAGTCCGACCAAACCACATATGCTCATCCCGGCGCATCACATGGTCATGCAACACGAGAACCCATCTCAAGACTCAAGGTCCATCAAGTCACACTTGCTCCCTTCTCCGGCAGGACTCACAATACTCAGCTAGCCTACGCCTCCCTGCTCCTTCCTCGAGCAACTCTCTCTTCGAGCACCACCAATCACACACACCCGCGTACCTCAAGCTGCTCCCGTCAAGGTCATCACCACCACCTCAAGCCTCGTTGAACCCACACATGCACACACAAGCATGACTTCACGGCGTCGGCCTTCGACTACCTCAGTTCTAACCATGCTCTTGGTTCGGCCCGGTCAAGCACTCTGAACAGGTGAGCATATGCCCTTTCTCTCCCTCTCTTTTTTCAGCCGGACAACACTGACTGACATTTGATTCTCCTCCTGTCCCTTCCCTCCTTCCTTAGCTCGAGACCTGTGTGGATGAAGGTCATCAAGTCAGCTGGATCAAGACAATACCCAAGAGCAACCCCGTGATTGTCGGACAAGACGCCCATCAACATTAATGGAGTCGACCTTCGACATCACTCGGAAGTCCAACCCACACCCGGGGACACCTCGAGCATGCATGGACGCCGCGCCGAAACGTAATATGTTCGAGCGCAACATGGGTCACATCACTCGGGAAGTCCAACCCAAACCCGGCGACTCCTGGACACCTCGAGCAAGGACCCACGCTGAACCGTAATATGTTCAGCACTCGCTGGGTAGCCGACCTCGACGGTGTTCAGGACGACACCGGGATGGCAGCTACACCGCGGAGCAAATAAGCGATTGCGTCCCTCCCTGATTGAGACCTCTGATACACGTCTCCTGGTAGTACGGGAACGTACATTCGATGATGCTCCGCGGCAATGGGCACGGGCATGGGCATGGACATCTTACACCGCGGAGCAAAGAAGCGATTGCGTCCCTCCCTGATTGAGACCTCTGATACACGTCTCCTGGTAGTATGGGAACGCATATAATCGATGATGCTCTGTGGGGTAAGCTGTCCTGGCCTCTCCGTCTCAACCTCAAGAACAGGTCCAACAAAGGTAAGTCCCTTCCTTTCCCCCTCTCGTCTCTCTTCCTGTCGAGATTGACCATTCTCACCCTCTCGCTCTCTCTCCCTTCCTTCCTTAGGTCGCACGACGGTGTGGATGAGATGCGGTGGCCCTCTCCTTCCCTGCTGACCTTTGATGCCTGCCTGCAAGGCAAACACCATCTCTGCTGGCGAGCACATCTCCTCTCACCTTATCCCTCATGATCGTTCGCTGACTTCAATTCTTCCTTGCACCCGTGAACAGGTCTCTCACCCGCCTGAATAGCTCGGTCCGGTGCCTCAAGCCGGCAAGAGTCTGTGCCACCCCTGTCCGGATCGTACACCCTCACCCACATCGAGCTCTGCTCTGCGAGGGCCTCAACGCTTACAACAACCATCACCATCGCTCGGTAAGCTGACCGGCTCACCATCTCCACCTCGATCCCTCATCGGTCTCATCACCATCCCCCTGACCATCATCTTCTCGTCTCCTCCTCCCCGATCAGTACAAGGACACCATCATCGCTGGGTGAGTTAACTAAGTCTTCCGTCTCTCATCACGTATCTCATCGTCTGATCATCCACTCATCATCATACTCTCACTCTGCCTCAACCAGCTACGATCAACCTCGCCTTGGGCATGGACCCCATCGGCCATAGTGTCTTCACTCTTCCCTCCCTCTGCCTCATCACACCCTACCTGCCCCTTGTCCATCATGTACCCGAGCTTTGCTCCATACCTCCATCGCGCAATCGCCATCCTTTTCTCATTGCTCATCGAGCACCGTCATCTCCTTGCTACCGCATTTGTCCCTTCCTCTGAGTCAGCACTGAGCTTCGTCCCATCCTCGAGAGTGTCGACCTCATCCTTCCTTTCTTCCCGGGCGGCCTCGTCGGGCAATTCGCCATCCCATCTTTCCCTCTTCCTGCCCGACAGCTACTTTGACGTCCACTGGACGAGAAATTTTGCAAGCAAAGCAAATATCTTCTCACGCATGCCTTTTTGCATGTCTGGATTCTCTTGGTGATGCTGTACATTTTTGCCGACAAATACAACCCAGGGGCCGACTGGGTCAATTCACATCCCTGGAATCACGCCACCTGCGGCAAGCATGATGGTCCGTCTCCTCTCCTGCGCGGATATGAGTGTGCCTGTGGGTTTGGCCACGGGTCCAGTAGACGAGTTGGAGATATAAGAGGCCCGATGTCCGTGAGCTGAAGACATCGACTCGTCCGCGAGCGTGAGGGTGAGCGATGGGACTGTGTGAGAAGCACGAGAATGTGTCAGAACATCAGATCAGACAAAAGCAAGACGCTGACCTCGACGAAAAAGCCGAATAGTTGAAACTTACTTGGTCTTTCAAGTGCGGCAGGACGGAGAAGCTCCTCAATAAGGAAGCCGAAGTCCAGCCCGACCTCCTTCAACTGCGCCGAACTGCTCCGAGTAATCTCGAGCGCCTCTTGAACCACTCTCCGATCTTGATCAGCAACTCCATACACCTGCCGACGGAAGATCTCGGCATAGGCTTGTATCTGTGCCGCCGCCCACTTGACGTATCCGGACGCCATCCAGTTATCCTTGAAGGCACTCATGTACCACTCGCTCGTGTTCTTGATCAGGGTGAAATACACGAGGGCCAGCTCGGAGATGTAGAGACTGACATCACCTTCGAACTTGATCATCCTCGTCCGCTTGCGAAGAAGCTCGGTACGTGCCTCTAGGAATAGCTCACGGGCTGTCAACAACGTGAAAGGACTCAAGGAGGCCATTCATGCTGATCCGAGTATCTATTGGCGCCTCTGCGGCACGAGACCTTATGTATTTGTCGATGATATGGACAGCAGCCCGACACCGGATAACGGGGTCTTGAGCCGTGTCATCAACAGAAACACACGAACGTTGATCCAGGTGCGTATTCAGAGCCTGACGTGTTCATGTGATATCAGGTAGCTGACTGTCGACGAACTTTACTCTTACAGCACGGTCTTCAGGAGTGAGTTTATAGGGTACCTTGCCGTTCCATGGGACAACGTCTATTTCGCCTTCAGAAGAGCTGACACGTACTTCTCCTACCTATTGCCTATCAGCTTCAGGCTCCTTGCAGATGGCACTCGCCTCGCCATTCAGAACACGACATTCGGCGGCCTTCAGGGTTTCCAACAGCAGCCACACCGTCAATTCATTGTCGACGGCAAGGTGGAAGGCACGTACCATTATGAGCGGAAGCTCATGTACCCTGAGTACACCAATGCCGGACATGAAATTCCTTTGTGAGTTCTCAGCGAGATCCTGACTGACCGGGCGTGATGAGAATCTGATACAACGATCCTCGTACCATCAACAGCTTTGTGCCTGACGGTGCTTTCAAGGCTCTGCGCTACCTCGTCGGTGACATTAGCGTCGACGAGCTTGGAAAATAGTCGTGCATTACGAATGCGCGTGTCTACCGTACTGACAGAAGTCCGAGGGTTCCTGTGTTATCCTTAAGGGATTGCAGTATCCCCCTTCCTGCTCTTGCTCTCGCCGAGAACACATGTAGTAGTACCAGTCAATGTGTTACTCCCACGCTCTTTCCGAATATGATTTTCCCACGCTCTTTTCGTGCACAAGAGTCGAGAGTCAAGCCAAGTTGTGTGACTATGTTTTTCCCACGCTCCACAGCAGGTTCATGCTCAGGGGTTGAGCTCCTTTATTACGATGGTATAGCTACCCGAGCGCATCTTCTTCAAACTGCTGAGTGAGCAAGTCAAGCTGGGTACAGCCTGCACGTCTCCTGTGCTGCTCAAGGTATCTGTTTGCTCCCTTCACTTCCTCTCAAGGCTCGGCGTTCCGCTTCGACAGAACTAACAAACCGCTGCCAGGACCTGGTATTCTTCACCTTCCCCTTCTTTCATCCTCTTCCTCATTCCATCTACGTTCTCCCTCTTCAACTTTTCCCATAACGTTCAAAGCATCCATATGCTTCCCTGGCTGGCTGTGAGAATAATGCCTTCGGACTCCAGACTTCGAGCTTCTAGTGGCGCATTGAAACGGAAGGTGACAGGAACGCGCTGCTCACCGGCGAGAATGGCGCTCACTTTCTCAGGGAGGGCCAAGCATGGTTACCGGCGAAGGATATATTTTAGCAGTGGACATCGTGGGGACACAGGCCAAGACCATCCTCAACACCCTTGGACACATCTTGGACGCCTTCGATCACAGGATGGCGAGGATGGTGAGTGTAAGAATAATCTGCTATTCTTGCGGTTGCGATTTTTCAGGAGAGGCCAAGCATGGTGACCGGCTCTGATTCGAAGCGGCGATGGTTACAGAGAGAAGGAGACGAGCAACAACGCCCTGAGGCCCAGACCATCCTCGATACGCTCGCAAAATATCTTTGAACGCCGTCGAGCACAAGAGAACAGTGAGTGCACAGCAACAGACCAGGAGCTCGCCATTTTGTTTTGCTCCTCAAATTCTCTCCACTGTCATCTCTGCCTTTGTTTTTCAGCCATCTTTCTCCCATCGTACATGCACGTGCGATCAGGGAAGGCCAGTAAACCTGGCAGGGAGAAGGACACCTCGAGGCCTAGGACTGCGCTTTGAGGAGGTGCTGAGTGGTGAGATCGTTGAGAGGAATCAGGAGGAAGAAGCAAAGGAGGGATCGAGCATTCAGCAACACAAAAACTTGCAGCAACGACAACACCTCGACCCAAGCTCCAGGCATCAACCTCATGCAACATCAACAAAGCGCGCCATAAGGACCTCCCCCTGCGCCGATCCGAACGCTCTCATCGCGCAATTCATGCGCGTTCGAAACACCTCATTTGGAAACACCCTCGACCTCTTACACTGCTCAGGCCCTTACCTCCCCTTCTCGATCATCATGACCCGTACCTTTTTCTTTCACAGGCCGGCAAGGTTTGCAGCCAGACTTTGGGAGGGATCTCGATCGCTGAGGTCGGAAGGCGTGAGACCTGTGCATGGCGTGATGGAACACCCAGGATCGCACACCGCACGGTAGCGCTCTCAGTCTGGACCCCGGGTGGCAAGGGCTGCATACTACACTCTCCAAGGCCTCGATCTCTCTACTGCGCTTTCTCGGAATCGTTCCTAGAAGGTCTGACATGGTCTGTGCGAGAAGAGGAGGACGCAGTGATAAAGACGCCCCCAGATCGCCCAGGTCCCCTTTCAAATTTCCCCCCTCTTCAATCTCCTCTCAGACAAGACACTTCCTTCTCTCACATCCACCAACACACTCTTACTCTCACACCTTCACACACATCGCACCTACTCTCGCACCAAAGTACCCACCTATTTACACCCACGCATACACCCAGCCATTGCGCCTGCACCTTCACATCCACACACAACTTCGAGTCCGACCAAACCACATATGCTCATCCCGGCGCATCACATGGTCATGCAACACGAGAACCCATCTCAAGACTCAAGGTCCATCAAGTCACACTTGCTCCCTTCTCCGGCAGGACTCACAATACTCAGCTAGCCTACGCCTCCCTGCTCCTTCCTCGAGCAACTCTCTCTTCGAGCACCATCAATCACACACACCCGCGTACCTCAAGCTGCTCCCGTCAAGGTCATCACCACCACCTCAAGCCTCGTTGAACCCACACATGCACACACAAGCATGACTTCACGGCGTCGGCCTTCGACTACCTCAGTTCTAACCATGCTCTTGGTTCGGCCCGGTCAAGCACTCTGAACAGGTGAGCATATGCCCTTTCACTCTTTCTCTTTTCTCAGCCGGACAATGACTGACATTGATTCTCCTCCTGCCCTTCCTTCCTTCCTTAGCTCGAGACCTGTGTGGATGAAGGTCATCAAGTCAGCTGGATCAAGACAAGACCCAAGAGCAAACCCGTGATTGTCGGACAAGACGCCCATTAACATAATGGAGTCGACCTTCGACATCACTCGGAAGTCCAACCCACACCCGGGGACACCTCGAGCATGCATGGACGCCGCGTCGAAACGTAATATGTTCGAGCGCAATATGGGTCACATCACTCGGGAAGTCCAACCCAAACCCGGCGACTCCTGGACACCTCGAGCAAGGACCCACGCTGAACCGTAATATGTTCTAGCGCTTGATGGGTAGCCGACCTCGACGGCGTTCAGGACGACACCGGCGATGGCAGCCTACACCGCGGAGCAAATAAGCGATTGCGTCCCTCCCTGATTGAGACCTCTGATACACGTCTCCTGGTAGTATGGGAACGTACATTCGATGATGCTCCGCGGCAATGGGCACGGGCATGGGCATGGACAGCTTACACCGCGGAGCAAAGAAGCGATTGCGTCCCTCCCTGATTGAGACCTCTGATACACGTCTCCTGGTAGTATGGGAACGCACATAATCGATGATGCTCTGTGGGGTAAGCTGTCCTGGCCTCTCCGTCTCAACCTCAAGAACAGGTCCAACAAAGGTGAGTCCCTTCCTTTCCCCCTCTCGTCTCTCTTCCTGTCGAGACTGACCATTCCACCCTCTCGCTCTCTCTCTCTCTCTCTCTTCCTTCCTTAGGTCTCGCGACGGTGTGGATGAGGTGCGGTGGGCCCATCCTCCTGCTGAACTTTGATGCCTGCCTGCAAGGCAACCACCATCTCTGCTGGCGAGCACATCCCCTTCTCGCAAGTCACATCCCTCATGATCGTTCGCTGACTTCAATCCTTCCTTGCACCCGTGAACAGGTCTCTCACCCGCCTGAATAGCTCGGTCCGGTGCCTCAAGCCGGCAAGAGTCTGTGCCACCCCTGTCCGGATCGTACACCCTCACCCACTCGAGCTCTGCCTCTGCCAGGACCTGAACGCTTACGATGACCATCACCATCGCTCGGTAAGCTGACCTGCTCACCATCTCCCACCTCGATCCCTCATCGGTCTCATCACCATCCCCTGACCTCATCTTCTCTTCTCCTCCTCCCCGATCAGTACAAGGACACCATCATCGCTGGGTGAGTTAACTAAGTCTTCCGTCTCTCATCACGTATCTCATCGCCATCATCATCCGCTCATCATCATGCCCTCACTCTGCCTCGACCAGCTACGATCAACCTCACCTTGGGCATGGACCCCATCGACCGTAGTGTCTTCACTCTTCCCTCCCTCTGCCTCATCACACCCTACCTGCCCGTTGTCCATCATGTACCCGAGCTTTGCTCCATACCTCCATCGCGCAATCGCCATCCTTTTCTCATCGCTCATCGAGCACCGTCATCTCCTTGCTACCGCATTCGTTCCTTCGTCTGAGTCAGCACTGAGCTTGGTCCCATGCTCGAGAGTGCCGAGCTCATCCTTCCTTTCTTCCCTGCGGTCTCGTCGGGCAATGCGCCATCCCATTCTTCCCTCTTCCTGCCCGACAGCTACTTTGACGTCCACTGGACGAGAAAGTTTGCAAGCAAAGCAAATATCTTCTCACGCATGCCTTTTTGCATGTCTGATTCTCTTGGTGATGCTGTACATTTTTTGCCGACAAATACAACCCAAGGGGCACCAGTGTCACTTCACATCCCTGGAATCACGCCACCTGCGGCAAGCATGATGGTCCGTCTCCTCTCCTGCGCGGAGATGAGTGTGCCTGTGGGTTTGGCCACGGGTCCGGTAGACGAGTTGGAGATATAAGAGGCCCGATGCCCGTGAGCTGAAGACATCGACTCGTCCGAGCGTGAGGGTGAGCGATGGGACTGTGTGAGAAGCAACACAAAGGTGTCAGCACATCAGATCGGACAAAAGCAAGACACTGACTCGACGGAAAAAGCGAATAGTTGAAACTTACTTGGTCTTTCAAGTGCGGCAGGACGGAGAAGCTCCTCGATGAGGAAGCCGAAGTCCAGCCCGACCTCCTTCAACTGCGCCGAACTGCTCCGAGTAATCTCGAGTGCCTCTTGAACCACTCTCCGATCTTGATCAGCAACTCCATACACCTGCCGACGGAAGATCTCGGCATAGGCTTGTATCTGTGCCGCCGCCCACTTGACGTATCCGGACGCCATCCAGTTATCCTTGAAGGCACTCATATACCACTCGCTCGTGTTCTTGATCAGGGTGAAATACACGAGGGCCAGCTCGGAGATGTAGAGACTGACATCACCTTCGAACTTGATCATCCTCGTCCGCTTGCGAAGAAGCTCGGTACGTGCCTCTAAGAACAGCTCACGGGCTCGTTCGCCCTGGCCCAGACGGAGCATGATGGACGCGTTGGAGACCACGGTCGACTTCTTGCTGAGAGGCGAAGAGAGCGACAGGCTGACGGCGGCTACGAGTTCGCTAATCCGACGAGAGAGCTTTGAAGAGAGATCCATGTATGCCGGGTCGCTGTGACTGAAGGAGGACAGCATTCTTTTCCTTAAAGGGTTCGACAGGGACTTAGGGCTTCAGCATTTTGAACGCGCGGGAAGAAGTAGCAGAAGGAGAAGCATACTCACCTTTCTCAACCAAATCAGCGGCACTATCCCATCTCGCAGAGCAATTTTCACGGCCAAGTCGTCAGTGAGCTCGTCGATCAAGCGGCTAGGATGGTTGTTGCCCTTTAGACGACTGTTTATTCCTGAGCTGTGCACGCCGTTCTTGGAGGATTCGGCCACTCCTTTACGATTCTTGGACGATGCTAAACCACCGTAAAGGAGAATCAGCTGAGATCGCACACTTCAAAGCGCATACAGACACTACTTAAACGTACCTTCTTGGTGTCCATTAATTGGAGAGCGTCGGGTAGTTGGCGCCACTCCGCAAGGATCTCCTTCAGCTCGAGGGTGTCGTTCTCCAAGGTTGAGACTTCCTTGGAGATGTTGATGAAGTCCTTGTAGTTGCGGAAGATGATCCGACGCAAGTCTGAATTGGCAGCCGATTGTGTAGATTCGAGGGTGGACATGAATTCTCGCAAGCCTTCCTCGGAGTGATTGTTCAGAGTGGCTCGAAGGTCTGCGTAATATGATCTGTTAGTGTCAGAAATGTGATTCTGGGTGACCAAGCGAGAGAAAGGGAGAGAAAGGCTCACAGGCTTCTGGATCGAACTTGGATCTGGTGAGCAGATTGAGATCCACTGCCGGATTCTGGCGAAGCGTTCGAGACGCTCCCATCCTCCGCCGGGTCGACTGCCATCCTGGTCTCTCTGTCGATCTGCCGAAGGCTGGGCTGATTCGGGCAAGGTAGATGTATGCGGTTCTTGCTGATGATGATGATGGAGGGACTGTTGCTGCTGATACTGTAAGGGGCCGTCACCAGTTCCGTATCCCAAGGCACTTCCGTCCATGGGTTGGGTGTTGAGAGCAGAGTACGGATCGGTTTCTGAGACGGGTTGCATGCGCGCCGAGGTGGAAGCTGGCAAGACCTCGCCCAGCGCGGAGTCCGATACCTGCGACACCTGCACTCTGGCCGTCGTTAAGACATCGGTGTTGAAGGTGACTGCGTTTGATCCTGACCCGGACGCAAGTGCTGGGGCGCTGTACTGGAGAGGCAGGGCCGGCATTTGGGGCACAGCACTCAGGCCTCCGGGTCCAAGGGCAGTTGGCTCGGCATAGCGCATCGAAAGTCGCTTCCGCAGGTTGTTCCCGATGGCGACGCTCATCCGTCTGCCCGCGTTGTCTTTCGAAGAGCCAGGACCGGCGCTTCCATCCTGCATATGGAGCACGGGCGCAAATGTATGCGCGGCCTGTTGTCGCTGATTTTCTTGCTTTTGATAGCTGTGTTGCTGTTGTTGCTGCTGCTGTTGCTCCTCCTGGTGCTGAGGCATGGGCGGATGTTGTTGCCTTCTCCTAGACGACTTGCCCAAGAGAATGTCAGGCGCGGCTCCAGATGCTGGCATGCGATTACTGGCGCCGCCGCCAAAGTCATGCTGACCATCGCCGTTGTCGTAGAGCGTCAAGGGCCGAGTGCGAAGTGAGCGCGACATTATTCCTTTCCAGTGTGTGAGAGATGCGATGGTTGAGGAAGAGACTGACCCCACCGCGCCCTCGAGATGATGATGATGATGGTTGTATATTAGACCGTCGACGGCAAAGAATCTGCACGCCATATGGCCCGCATCCGAAGACGCGAAAGTCACTAGTACATCAAAAACCGCAGACCGAGTATTGCAAGTACCCAACCAGGTCCTCAGAAGGAAGGACATCTCGCCGAAAATACATACAGCCGGTAGTAGTAGTAGTAACCAGTTAACTAGAGACCAGTCAATGTGTTTTTCCCACGCTCGTTCCGAATATAATTTTCCCACGCTCTTTCCGTGGACAAGAGTCAAGCGTCAAGCCAAGTGGTGTGAATATGTTTTCCCACGCACCGCACCGGAATCATGCATCATGCTTCGGGGTTGGGCTGCTCGAAGCTTGCACGATGGTGTAGTTGACCCGAGCGCACCTTCTTCAAGTGATCAAGTCGAGCTGCGTACGGCCTGCACGTCTCCTGTGCTGATCTCATAATCTCCTTTCTCCCTTGACTTCCTCTCAAGGCTCGGCGTTCCGCTTCGACAGAACTAACAAACCGCTGCCAGGACCTGTTTCCTCTCCTTCCCTTCCTTTCATTCTGTCCTCATTCCATCTACATTCTCCCTCTTCAACGTTTCCCATAACGTTCAAAGCATACACATGCTTCCCTGGCTGGCTGTGAGAATAATGCCTTCGGGTCTAGACTTCGAGCTTTGAGTCGTGCATTGAAACGGAAGGTGACAATACGCGCTGCTCATCGGCGAGAATGGCCTCACTATCTCAGAAAGGGCCAAGCATGGTTACCGGCGAAGGATATATTTTAGCAGTGGACATCGTGGGGACACAGGCCAAGACCATCCTCAACACCCTTGGACACATCTTGGACGCCTTCGATCACAGGATGGCGAGGATGGTGAGTGTAAGAATATGAATCTGCTATTCTGGTGGCTGCGATTTTTCAGGAGGGGCCAAGCATGGTTACCGGCTCTGATCCGAAGCGACGATGGTTACAGGGAGAAGGAGAAGGGCAACAACGCCCTGAGGCCCAGACCATCCTCAATGCACTCGCAAAATATCTTTGAACGCCGTCGAGCACAGGAGAACAGTGAGCGCACAGCAACAGACCAGGAGCTCGCCCTTTTTTGTTTTGCTCCTCAAATTCTCTCCACTGCATCTCTGCCTTTGTTTTTCAGCCATCTTTCTCCCATCGTACATGCACGTGCGATCAGGGAAGGCCAGTAAACCTGGCAGGGAGAAGGACACCTCGAGGCCTAGGACTGCGCTTTGAGGAGGTGCTGAGTGGTGAGATCGTTGAGAGGAATCAGGAGGAAGAAGCAAAGGAGGGATCGAGCATTCAGCAACACAAAAACTTGCAGCAACGACAACACCTCGACCCAAGCTCCAGGCATCAACCTCATGCAACATCAACAAAGCGCGCCATAAGGACCCCCCCTGCGCCGATCCGAACGCTCTCATCGCGCAATTCATGCGCGTTCGAAACACCTCCATTTGGAAGCAGCCTTGACTTCTTACACTGCTGAGGCCCTTCCTCCCCTTCTCGATCATCATGGCCCGCACCTTTTTTTTTCCCACAGCCCTACAAGGTTTACAGCCAGCTTTAGGAGGGATCTCGATCGCTGAGGTCGGAAGGCGTAAGACCTGTGCATGGCGTGATGGAACACCCAGGATCGCGCACCGCACGGTAGCGCTCTCAGTCTGGACCCCGGGTGGCAAGGGCTGCATACTACACTCTCCAAGGCCTCGATATCTCTACTGCGCTTTCTCGGAATCGTCCTAGAAGGTCGGACATGGTCTGTGCGAGAAGAGGAGGACGCAGTGATAAAGACGCCCCCAGATCGCCCAGGTCCCCTCAAATTTCCCCCCTCTTCAAACTTCTTCTCAGACAAGACATTCTCTTCTCTCTCACACATCCACCAACACACTCTTACTCTCACACCTTCACACATCTCACACCTACTCTCACACCGACCTACACACCCATTACACCCACGCATACACCCAGCCATTGCGCCTGCACCTTCACATCCACACACACATCGAGTCCAACCAAACCACATATGCTCATCCCGGCGCATCACATGGTCATGCAACACGAGAACCCATCTCAAGACTCAAGGTCCATCAAGTCACACTTGCTCCCTTCTCCGGCAGGACTCACAATACTCAGCTAGCCTACGCCTCCCTGCTCCTTCCTCGAGCAACTCTCTCTTCGAGCACCATCAATCACACACACCCGCGTACCTCAAGCTGCTCCCGTCAAGGTCATCACCACCACCTCAAGCCTCGTTGAAATCACACATGCACACACAAGCATGGCTTCACGGCGTCGGCCTTCGACTACCTCAGTTCTAACCATGCTCTTGGTTCGGCCCGGTCAAGCACTCTGAACAGGTGAGCATATGCCCTTTCTCTCCCTCTCTTTTTTCAGCCGGACAACACTGACTGACATTTGATTCTCCTCCTGTCCCTTCCCTCCTTCCTTAGCTCGAGACCTGTGTGGATGAAGGTCATCAAGTCAGCTGGATCAAGACAAGACCCAAGAGCAACCCCGTGATTGTCGGACAAGACGCCCATCAACATGTAATGGAGTCGACCTTCGACATCACTCGGAAGTCCAACCCACACCCGGGGACACCTCGAGCATGCATGGACGCCGCGTCGAAACGTAATATGTTCGAGCGCAATATGGGTCACATCACTCGGGAAGTCCAACCCAAACCCGGCGACTCCTGGACACCTCGAGCAAGGACCCACGCTGAACCGTAATATGTTCTAGCGCTCGCTGGGTAGCCGACCTCGACGGCGTTCAGGACGACACCGGCGATGGTAGCTTACACCGCGGAGCAAATAAGCGATTGCGTCCCTCCCTGATTGAGACCTCTGATACACGTCTCCTGGTAGTATGGGAACGTACATTCGATGATGCTCCGCGGCAATGGGCACGGGCATGGGCATGGACAGTTTACACCGCGGAGCAAAGAAGCGATTGCGTCCCTCCCTGATTGAGACCTCTGATACACGTCTCCTGGTAGTATGGGAACGCACATAATCGATGATGCTCTGTGGGGTAAGCTGTCCTGGCCTCTCCGTCTCAACCTCAAGAACAGGTCCAACAAAGGTAAGTCCCTTCCTTTCCCCCTCTCGTCTCTCTTCCTGTCGAGATTGACCATTTCACCCTCTCGCTCTCTCTCCCTTCCTTCCTTAGGTCGCACGACGGTGTGGATGAGATGCGGTGGCCCTCTCCTTCCCTGCTGACCTTTGATGCCTGCCTGCAAGGCAAACACCATCTCTGCTGGCGAGCACATTCCTCTCACCTTATCCCTCATGATCGTTCGCTGACTTCAATTCTTCCTTGCACCCGTGAACAGGTCTCTCACCCGCCTGAATAGCTCGGTCCGGTGCCTCAAGCCGGCAAGAGTCTGTGCCACCCCTGTCCGGATCGTACACCCTCACCCACATCGAGCTCTGCATCTGCGAGGACCTGAACGCTTACGATGACCGTCACCATCGCTCGGTAAGCTGACCGGCTCACCATCTCCCACCTCGATCCCTCATCGGTCTCATCACCATCCCCCTGACCATCATCTTCTCTTCTCTTCTCCTCCTCCCCGATCAGTACAAGGACACCATCATCGCTGGGTGAGTTAACTAAGTCTTCCGTCTCTCATCACGTATCTCATCGTCTGATCATCCACTCATCATCATGCTCTCACTCTGCCTCAACCAGCTACGATCAACCTCACCTTGGGCATGGACCCCATCGACCATAGTGTCTTCACTCTTCCCTCCCTCTGCCTCATCACACCCTACCTGCCCCTTGTCCATCATGTACCCGAGCTTTGCTCCATACCTCCATCGCGCAATCGCCATCCTTTTCTCATCGCTCATCGAGCACCGTCATCTCCTTGCTACCGCATTCGTCCCTTCGTCTGAGTCAGCACTGAGCTTGGTCCCATGCTCGAGAGTGCCGAGCTCATCCTTCCTTTCTTCCCTGCGGTCTCGTCGGGCAATGCGCCATCCCATTCTTCCCTCTTCCTGCCCGACAGCTACTTTGACGTCCACTGGACGAGAAATTTTGCAAGCAAAGCAAATATCTTCTCACGCATGCCTTTTTGCATGTCTGATTCTCTTGGTGATGCTGTACATTTTTGCCGACAAATACAACCCAGGGGCGACCACTGGGTCAATTCACATCCCTGGAATCACGCCACCTGCGGCAAGCATGATGGTCCGTCTCCTCTCCTGCGCGGAGATGAGTGTGCCTGTGGGTTTGGCCACGGGTCCGTAGACGAGTTGGAGATATAAGAGGCCCGATGCCCGTGAGCTGAAGACATCGACTCGTCCGCGAGCGTGAGGGTGAGCGATGGGACTGTGTGAGAAGCAACACAAAGGTGTCAGCACATCAGATCGGACAAAAGCAAGACGCTGACCTCGACGAAAAAGCGAATAGTTGAAACTTACTTGGTCTTTCAAGTGCGGCAGGACGGAGAAGCTCCTCAATAGGAAGCCGAAGTCCAGCCCGACCTCCTTCAACTGCGCCGAACTGCTCCGAGTAATCTCGAGTGCCTCTTGAACCACTCTCCGATCTTGATCAGCAACTCCATACACCTGCCGACGGAAGATCTCGGCATAGGCTTGTATCTGTGCCGCCGCCCACTTGACGTATCCGACGCCATCCAGTTATCCTTGAAGGCACTCATATACCACTCGCTCGTGTTCTTGATCAGGGTGAAATACACGAGGGCCAGCTCGGAGATGTAGAGACTGACATCACCTTCGAACTTGATCATCCTCGTCCGTTTGCGAAGAAGCTCGGTACGTGCCTCTAAGAACAGCTCACGGGCTCGTTCGCCCTGGCCTAGACGGAGCATGATGGACGCGTTGGAGACGACGGTCGACTTCTTGCTGAGGGCGAAGAGAGTGACAGACTGACGGCGGCTACGAGTTCGCTGATCCGACGAGAGAGCTTTGAAGAGAGATCCATATATGCTGGGTCGCTGTGACTGAAGGAGGACAGCATTTCTTTTCCTAAAGGGGTTCGACAGGGACTTGGGTCTTCAGCATTTTGAACGCGCGGGAAGAAGTAGCAGAAGGAGAAGCATACTCACCTTTCTCAACCAAATCAGCGGCACTATCCCACTCTCGCAGAGCAATTTTTACGGCCAAGTCGTCAGTGAGCTCGTCGATCAAGCGGCTAGGATGGTTGTTGCCCTTTAGACGACTGTTTATTCCTGAGTGTGCAGCCATTCTTGAGGATTCGGCACTCCTTTACGATTTTGGAGGATGCTAAACCATCATAAGAATCAGCTGAGACTGCACCTTCAAAGCGCATACAGGTATTACAACGCACCTTCTTGATTGTCCATTAACTGGAGAGCGTCGGGTAGTTGGCGCCACTCCGCAAGGATCTCCTTCAGCTCGAGGGTGTCGTTCTCCAAGGTTGAGACTTCCTTGGAGATGTTGATGAAGTCCTTGTAGTTGCGGAAGATGATCCGACGCAAGTCTGAATTGGCAGCCGATTGTGTAGATTCGAGGGTGGACATGAATTCTCGCAAGCCTTCCTCGGAGTGATTGTTCAGAGTGGCTCGAAGGTCTGCGTAATATGATCTGTTAGTGTCAGAAATGTGATTCTGGGTGACACAAGAGAGAGAAAGGGAGAGAAAAAAGGCTCACAGGCTTCTGGATCGAACTTGGATCTGGTGAGCAGATTGAGATCCACTGCCGGATTTCTGGCGAAGCGTTCGAGACGCTCCCATCCTCCGCCGGGTCGACTGCCATCCTGGTCTCTCTGTCGATCTACCGAAGGCTGGGCTGATTCGGGCAAAGTAGATGTATGCGGTTCTTGCTGATGATGATGATGGAGGGACTGTTGCTGCTGATACTGTAAGGGGCCGTCACCAGTTCCGTATCCCAAGGCACTTCCGTCCATGGGTTGGGTGTTGAGAGCAGAGTACGGATCGGTTTCTGAGACAGGTTGCATGCGCGCCGAGGTGGAAGCTGGCAGACCTCTCCCAGCGCGGAGTCCGATACCTGCGACACCTGCACTCTGGCCGTCGTTAAAGACATCGGTATTGAAGGTGACTGCGTTTGATCCTGACCCGGACGCAAGTGCTGGGGCGCTGTACTGGAGAGGCAGGGCCGGCATTTGGGGCACAGCACTCAGGCCTCCGGGTCCAAGGGCAGTTGGCTCGGCATAACGCATTGAAAGTCGCTTCCGCAGGTTGTTCCCGATGGCGACGCTCATCCGTCTGCCCGCGTTGTCTTTCGAAGAGCCAGGACCGGCGCTTCCATCCTGCATATGGAGCACGGGCGCAAATGTATGCGCGGCCTGTTGTCGTTGATCTTCTTGCTTTTGATAGCTGTGTTGCTGTTGTTGCTGCTGCTGTTGCTCCTCCTGGTGCTGAGGCATGGGCGGATGTTGCTGCCTTCTCCTAGACGACTTGCCCAAGAGAATGTCAGGCGCGGCTCCAGATGCTGGCATGCGATTACTGGCGCTGCCGCCGCCAAAGTCATGCTGACCATCGCCGTTGTCGTAGAGCGTCAAGGGTCGAGTGCGAAGTGAGCGCGACATTTCTTTTTCCTGTGTGAGAGATGCGATGGTTGAAGAAGAGACTGAACCCCACCGTGCCCTCGAGATGATGATGAGCTCGAGCTCATCCAGGACGGCATCGAGGGAAACGCTCCGAGGATGAGCTCGCCATATGCAATGCGATTCAGC